>CAXKVY010001883.1:0-70258 GCA_964058915.1 Tetropium fuscum | reverse complement strand
GACATCAAGTTCAATTTTGTTGCACAATTAATACATTTTTTTAAAATTTAGGGTAGTTTTGAAAAAATGCCCCTTGGAGGATGAACGATTACAAAAAAGTAGTTGGGTATCTGGATCAATTGTGCCAAGTATTTGAATGTCCGGACTCCCAAAATCGTGTCCTACGGCAAAACATACGTGGGAATCAGTAAAAAACTCGGCTATATATGTCAAAAGTTCACCTGATTTCCCGACAATTGGACTTGGTATATATGTATTGCGAGTAGGCATGTATGATAAGTATGTTGTGAACCGAACCTACGTCCTCTCCTGAATTAGTTCAGTCTGTAGGTAGCTCGGTTGTTTGTGTATCGTTGTTCAGCAAATCGTAGGTGTGCTTACGGGTAAATATTGGTATTATACGTGCGCGTGGATAATATATAAAGCCATTGCTATTACCATTGTAAAGCGCCTTCAGATTAAATTTCCATTTCCATTTATGGAGTACTTATACTTTTAAATCAGCTCATTTTGGGTTAAACTTTGCAAGTCACAGTTCGCGAATTTTTTTGGTTTAAATATTGGTACTGTTAACTGACAATGTTAATAGTATATTATGCAATGACCATTTAATTATAGCAATTAAGATACGCCTACGAGAATTGTGTATCTTGGGTACGATATACAGAATATGGGAAAATTAATATCCATAATAGCCTTAATAGCCATTAAATACAGCGCTTTCATTTAATCCCGAAACCCACGTGACGTAGTTGTTCCGGCAATACTTCGGTTGGTACCGTTTAAAAAATAAATCATCAGAAAGTGTTATCTCAGAATGACAGACATGACATTCTATCAAAACATAACAACTTGTTGAATGAAAGCGCATTTATAGTGACGATGTTAGTTAGCTTGCTGTGAGAAAAGTTATACTGCCCCGGTCTCCCATTGCAATTTTGGGTATCCTTTGAACATTTTTATGTCTCATATTTCGATGTTACAAACAGTACTTAAATAATTAATAATTTATTAGATTAATAACTCTAAAAGCTATTTTACTTGTGAAATTAAAATATTTAAAGAAATTATGCCAGTAATAAACAATTTCCTGTTATAAGTGCTCTGAAATTTTGAGAAATTGTTCTTGTAAGGTGTTTGGTGCCAATAATAATAATTATTATTATATTTACTTACATGCAAGCTAAATAATACAAAAAGAAAAACTAGTACGTACACAAATAAATGGTACTTAATAATTTGGGTATTTTGTTATATTTCTTGTATAAATTATGTAAACTGTGCTTGTTCTTTTAAACGTAACACAAATAAAATAATATTATTTCACATGACTAATTTAAAACATAATTATTACTTTCTTATTTCAACATTGTCCATTAATGAAAAAAAATAACAAAACATATTTATGTTTGTATGTATGTATGTATATGGGTCGGGGTGTAGTGGAAGGTAGTGTTACACTCCCATTCCACCACAGTACTTAGGCCTCATTAGGCCCTTTGTGCATTCCTCCTTTTTACTTGAGTACTTTTCTTCCAACCATCCTATTTATTACGAGTGGCCTGGTGGCAAAGTCTCTACAATTTATATGTATGATAGTGTGGTTCTGAGTTACCGAGATTAATTACTCTGGTCCTCATTACCATTTACCTGGGACCACGCGTCCGCGGCAGATGTGTTGAGTGTTCCCAGGTCTCGGGCAGACGCCACAGTCCGGGCCCAAGCCTGCCTAGGTCACCCATCCAAGTGCCACCAACGCCCGCCCAGCATAACTTTGAGGATCTTACCGGTCAAGTCTAAGCGGCTAGGCGGTCCCATTCAGTCACCTTAGTCGCCTCTTACGACAGGTAGGAGGTACCCTGGGTCTATTCTACAATTGTGGCCCTGAACCCAGAGGGGGGGGGGCATATTTATGTTTATAAAAACATGTTCAAAATAACCACCTCCGTTTTCTAAAGACAAATTTACTCTGCGTTTCTTACAGTAAAAGAACACGTTCCAGTCTGTTTGGAGTTATGCTGTGTGTTACTTGCTGAATTGCTGCCTCCAGCTCTTCAAGTATATGGAGGCAATTTTTTAAAGATATAACGTATTATTTGCACGGCAGAATCCACTTCCGCAGCGGATATACTGTGGATTGCGTGGATTGCGGATATACTGTGATTTTCTATTCTAAAAACCATATATTCCCTTATCGTTGGGCGTTTTTGAGACATTAAATCTTTCATCCTACGCCAAAGAAAAAAATCCAGACAGGTAAGTTCAGGTCACCTAGCGGGCCATGGAAACAAACTACCTCTTCTAATCCACTTGTCAGGAAATGTTTTAAAATATCTGGACACAACATTTCCTGCCTTTTCCAATCCAGTTTTGAGGAAATGTTTTAAAATATCTGGACACAACATTTCCTTACAAGTGGATTAACGAGATATTTCATTTTTCTAATTTAACGTTACTGTAAGGCCATCTAGCGGTGATGTTGCAAACATGAAAATAATTTCCATTTTCTTTGGTAGATTTTTGTATTAGATTTTTTCCCCAACGGTCTGTCATACAGTTCCTCAAATATGGCCGGCGTCCACTATTAATGACTCACCCCGTACATTAATACTGTAAAATAAATAGCTTTTGCTGATTTTGTGCCCGCTGATATTTCGGACTGATATTTTGCAGCTCCTGCGACCTGCGCCACAATTTTTGGAGGAGCTATATTTTCAATTTCCTATTTTTTTTGGGTATTTCTTTCCAACGCTTCTAAAATTCTGACGGATGAGTCTAAATTGTCTCCTGTTTTAATAATTGGCGTAATACGTACTGTACTGCCTTTGATTAGGCGTTTCAGACTGTAGATGCAGACTGAAACTATAAAATAATTATGATAATTTTTCAGTTGAAACGACAAAAGATTTTGAAGAACAAACTTTGCATACCAAAGATGACACAGATGTTGGGTCCTCTAAACACGCCATCAAAACCATTCAACAGAAATGCAACGATTTAAAAATAGATGATAAGTTTATAAATGTATTAAATTAAGTTAAATTAGTGAAATAATTATATAATCTCTGATGTTAATGAAACAATATTTGAATCCGTTGAAATAGAATGTATATCCTGACAGGCATATGATTACTGTCGGAACTTTCCGACGGATTGCAATTTAACATTATTATAAGAAGCAGGTATACTTACCTTGATGCATATGCAATTTTAACTAGGTTTATCCGTGCGTTTTATAGGTAATTTTTTAAACCACAATGCTAATTAAAATTGATGAAGCGGTATAAAGTATATAGCGGTGTGCAGTTTCATGTAAAAGTCGGAAAAGTAACGAAATAAAGAACAGTCGTGCAGTGGCAAATTCCTCCAATTATTGATTAACTACAGATCTGAACAGACCGAGGAACACATTCTCTCCTGCATTAAGCCAAATAATATACAGTACGTACCTATAAATTTGCGTACCTATACGTGCGATGTTATAAATGTCTATTTTGACAATTAAATACTTACCGTTCTAGAACGGTAAGTGTCACTTACCGTTTTGTTAGCGTTTGTCGCCAATAAGCGCACCCTACTTAGAATCTTTTTCTTTTTTTTCTTCTTGTTGAACTTGTTTCTCCATCTTTTTTTCTTCTTTTTTCCTATGGCGTTCCTTCCACTTTTCGCAAGTGGCTACATTTTATTTTTTCGACCTTTTTTTCGTAATACTTTTGGAGATACCTATGGCCAGAACAAGAGATTTTTAAAAGGGGACGCAATATGTTCTAGAATGTTTTGTTCATCTTTTGATGAGGTTGGTTTGGGCGATGGTGGAGGTGTCACATGTGATGTATTTTCATTGTTGTTGGTCATAGATATATTGTTTCCAGGTCTCAGTTCATCCACATTAATATCTTTGTAATGTTCCGGATCATTTATTACATTTTCTACGCCGCTTATATCACTTGGCTGTTTCCCTTGTTCATTGTCTATAGAATCATTGTTTAATTATTAGTTTATTCTCCTTCTAATTTTCCTCCTAATGCATTCATTAAAAGTTCTTCAGTGGTATCATTGTTATTCTCATTTATATAATTTCCGATTTGATTATTATCATCATCATGCTGTATCCAAAAAGCTTAAAAATTAGTAATTGAATAATATCAAGAACCCTTGAATTTAAGTTTAAACTTACAATGATTTCCTTCCACTTCCTCCAAGACTCCAACATTATCCAGTTCGAAATTCAGTGTTCCGTTCTCCCAGAATACATTCTAATAGATCGCCATCAACTTCCGCAACCACCACATTTTTTTAGAAATTCCTCAATTTCAGTTACCATTTCTTGTGTACTTAGTTTCCGCATATTGCGCCAAAAATTGGTGTCTTCAATATCTCCGGGCCACGTATCACCATAATTTAAAAAAAGTTGTAGCTTTTCCTTAGAAATATAGTCAGTCCTCAATAAATTTCTACTTGGTCGTCTTATTGGTTTTCTCTGTCCTTTGTTATCAAATTTTGTTTTAAAATATGTAATAGCTTTTGGGTTAAATGGAAAAAGCCCACATGTTCTAAACCCATTCTTTAATATATTTCCCTTACAAGTTGACTTTTTGTTTATAAGGGGACAAAAATTATCTTTCTTTAAACGTATTCCGAAGTTTTAAATCCTCCAATTATAAACTTCTTTTTTACACACTGCCTTAAGAGGATGAAACATGGCTACTGCATTCATAGTTTGCAGTAAATGGGCTGCGTTTTGGTATAATACAATGAGTACGATATTTTTTCACTGTAGAACTCTCACTCAAAGGTAAGGTTAAGTGGGAAACATCGCTATATCCATCTAGGAAATCTATTATAGGGAACGCAGAATTATTTTCTACTAACCTAGGATAAAATACCATTGAGAAGTATTCAAAAAACGTTTGGCTGGTCATCCAACCGTTATCTGATTTTTCAATAGCCCATGCAGGGGGCACAGATTTTCCTGGCCCCTCCTAACTAGAATCTTATTACCCGTAGGATTCAAATAGAAAGCGGTTTCGTCACAATTAAATACTCGATTTCCGGGCTTTTAAGCTATTTCATAAAACTAATTTTGAATATTATTTTCCGTAACTCCAGCTCTTGTTCTCGTTAAATTCTGAGGCACCATCTCAGTCATTTGCAACATGTTTCCCTGGTCTGTCATTTGCAAACGGAGTATTTTTGTTCAAATTTTTCAGTACCTAGCATTTGCACACTGTCTAGCAAGTGGTCTTTGGTGACCGGAAATCCATTTTCGCCTAAATTCACAATCCATTTCACTAAGTTTTCCTCTTCCGTATCATGTAGTACCGTAGATGGGCTAATCTTTCTAATTATTGGAGTTTTTCCTCTGCATTTATGGGATATCGTCGTACCCGGTAGTTTAAATTGATTGGCAGCAGCTCTGGTACTCATGCCGTGCCTTTTGACGGCGTTAATTTCATTTTCCCTATCACTTTCCGGATACTTCGAGACATCTGAATAAAAATTAAAAACTCAGTCTACTGAAATTACTACTTTTATGCAATTATTCACCTAGTTTTATGCAATTAAAATATAGACTCACCTTAACTTAAACGTTAAGAACAGAACAATATCAGAGGGACCACTAGACGACTGATATTCAACTAATATTTTACTTATGTAAAGTTGGCGGCGTTGTATACATACTAACTGCCAACATCAGAAACTGTATTTGTAATCGTCAGTTTGTACAACTTGTCATTGGGTATATTACCTTAACTACAGTAAACAAAACTTGTATCTGGTATTTTCAATACGCCTAAGACACTTGCGTAGGATGAAAGGTCAGTGATTTTTTTTACAGGATAGGAATTTATCTAATCCAAAACTGTGTTAAGAATTATACATTATCATATGAATATAATAATAATTATGAAAAAATGGGAAATTGTTAATGCTGAAAATTCATTGTTCCCTAAGTTCAGTCTAATTCACCTGCATCCTCTCACGTAAGCGTACAGCGTGGAATGCACGTGTGTCAGCCACTGGACCATGGACCATGCTGTTAATCTGATAGAGATGACACGCAGGCTAGTCTCAAGCCTCTTTAAACTTTACCGGCCTCCCGCCGCGCCCATCTCGGCCAGATTCCAGCTTATCTACCGCATCTTGACCCTTAAGACGTTATAAAGTTAAAACAGATTTCTTCTCCTTTATTTCTTGAATCTGTTCTTCGTGGTATATTAACCCCATCACAAACCATTAATGCCACAGAGACGAGTCATGTAATCAACCAAGCTTCGGTAAATTGGGACAGTGTGAGGTGTGGAAAGCGTTTTATCTTCGCACAATTTTGTAAGGGATTATTCAGAGCATTTACTACCATACTCGTTTACACAACTAGTAATTTCCGAGTGGTAGTTATTCGAGAATGCTCACAACCCCGCCCGATTTACTCTGGCGTCCCTCAAGGCTCATCCCTCGGACCAACTATGTTCAACCTTTACATCTATGACATCTCTCCACTGGCAACACCGCACGATAACGCAATGCTTATGACAGCAATATTAACAACATAGTGGAACATGCAACTACTCACAAAGATAGTAGAAACATAGATGAAGCGTATAAGTGTGGACTACACACATGTCACGGTTCCCATGCAGAGTTCCGGAAATAAAATTTTTTTGTCAAAATATTTAGATTACAGCCCAAAGCACAGTTAAATATTAGCAGGATATTGACTGAAGTTTTAGATACATACCAAATTTCTAACATTGCGTCGTCAGAACATCCCGCCTAAAATTATTTATATACCCATGAGCTCTGCCACTAACCCCATTTTACGAAAACAGGAAAAAAACATACAAATAAACGAATAAAAAATTATAAAAAAATTAATAATGAGAGGGTATAAAAAAGTGTAAACCTTTTTTGTTCGTCTCTTTCGTGCGCGACTCGGACGTCATAAAAAATCCAAATATAATAATTGTAGAAAGATGATAAAAAGTATAAGCCCATTAATATGGTGAATTATTTTTTCTATTAATATAATATTTATGGAAATATTATTCTTTCGAAATCGGCACTAAAGAACGTCGAAATCGACAATAAAGAAACGCAAATTATTAGATTGCCTCGTTTTCCATATGCAACGACAACGAAGGCAACGAATATATCCAAAATATACAACGACAATCAATATAGGCATGCCACACTCTTCCTAATATACGGGTGTTACTGATATACGGATATGGTAGACATTAATTCGATTTGAATTAAATGCGAAATGCCTATATTAGGATCTCAGATAATTTAAATCGAATTTCGTATGGTTCGAATATCTAAAGAGATTACATAACTAATTGAAAATATAAATTCTACTGGGAACTACGATAACTCTTGTAAGAAATCCTATATTTTCCTAAATTGTAGATTGTAGTGAATAGTTCATAACATTCCACTAAACCATATATGGGCAACGCCCGGCCCCCGGGCCTGATCCGCGCTCCATCAGCTTCAATCCGGCCCGCGAAAGATTCAGAAAATTCAAGTAACGATATCAATTCAAATCGATGAATAATATTATTAAGCGGACGCAGTGGAACGCCACAGATCGAGTCAGAAATAATCGTTTGAAAGAGACAAACAGATAAACATTCGGGAAGTCGCTCGTGCACTGGAAGCACTAAGGTCGAGAGTATTCTAGTTGCTTATTGGGGAAATATATAAACCGCTCAGCTCGCGTGTCTTCTCATTACTTCTTAACAACTGATAAAGTTCGCATCGCATAATCGTGTACGGTCAAGAGCACGACGCGACGCGGGAAATATTCAAGCAAATTCTATCAACATGTCTGGTTTAAGAAAGCGGAAAGTGGACACAGAACACAGAATGTCGTCTATTCCAAGACAAATGGACTACAGGACTGATGAATACTTTTTTATCTTTCTCAGTGGTAAACCTATGTGTTTGTTGTGCAATGAAACAATTTCTGTTTTAAAAGAATACAATATGAAGCGGCATTACTCCAGCAAGCCTTTCGCTCAATATAATTTACTCACAGGCCAGTTAAGAAAAGATAAAATTAAAAAACTTATTACCGATTTAAGGAAACAGCAACAAATGTTCGATTCACAAAAATCAAATCTAGACAGTGTTGTTAAAGCTAGTTTCATAATTAGTTCCAAAATAGCGAAAACATCGAAGTCATTTTTTGAGGGACAATTTGTTTTGTTAAAGAGTGTCTAGTAGATGTTGCAGAACTTTTGTGCCCAGAAAAGAAGAATATTGAGAAAGTGAGCTTATCGCGACGTAGTTCGACGTATAGGCACAGATATAATGGATAGTGCTATCAAAAAAACATTGACAGATATATTGGCTGATTTTCAAGCATTTTCGATTGCTTTGGATGAAAGTACAGATTTAACTGACACAACCCAGTTAGCTATTTTTATACGAGGTGTTGATGAAGAATTTGCAGTAACAGAGGAATTACTGGCTTTACGGCCGCTACAAGGGACTACTACCGGAAAAGATATTTTTACAGAGGTGCAAAGTACTTTTGAGCAATATAGTTTGCAATGGTGTAAATTTGTTTGAGTGTGCACAGATGGTGCGCTTTCAATCGATCGGTTCACGAAAAGGTTTTATCGGAATTCTGAAGGAAAGAGCAACCGCTATAAATGTGCAAGAATGTGATTAATAATTCTGTATTATATTATTCACCAATAAATCTTGTGCTCTTGTGCTCTAAGTCCATTCGACTAAAGAATGTTATGGATGTGGTAGTAAATACCATTAATTTCTATAGATCCCGCGGCCTTAACCAGTTTGAAGCATTTTTGGCTGAACTCTCTACAGAACACGTTGATGTGACATATTATTGCGAACTTGAATCTTCAAAAAGAAGTGCAATAATTAGTAAATCGACGCTGTTCAGTCATCTAAAACCTTTTCAAAACAAAATTCGCTTGTGAGAGACACAAATGAGAAGTAAAAACTGTTTTAATTTTTTAACAGTCCATTCAGTTATTCAGTCACGAAAACGTTGAATGCGGTCGCTATGCTGATGAACTGGAACTACTGTGAGACCAATTCACTCATCGATTTTCCGATTTTAGGAATATGGAATATCCGCTTCACCTATGGAGTTGAGTTGATCCAGCTTCAAGAAGACTCATATTTGAAGTCTAAATTTGATGATGTGGAACTATTTTCTGGGCGAATTTTACAGAACATACCTTTCCGAAGAAAAGTATCCACACCTTAGAGTTTTCGCACGGAAAATAATTTGCATATTCGGATGAACGTATAAATGTGAGCAGCTTTTTTCAATCATGAAAATTAATAAAAATAAGCATCGTATTCGGCTTACAGATGTTAATTTAGAAAACACTTTGCGCCTATGTTCTACTGGTATTGACCCCAATATTGATCATCTTGTTTGTCAGCTTCAAACTCAAGTATCTCATTAATTTTCATTTGATTTTTCTATCTTTTTTTATTAATGTGCTTTTTATATGTTTGATTATGCTATTATAATTAATAAATTGAAAATGTGTGAATTTCTGTGGCTTTCTTATTCACTACTACCTATTTATTTCTAGCCTATGGCCCGCAACCTGATTAAGTCCCGAAATTACACCCTCAGCTAAGCAAAGGTTGCCCATACCTGTTCTAAACTAGTCAAGGGGGGTTAAAAAGTGCCCACAAGTTAACCTTTGGCCTCGTATTTAGTTTACTTTTTTCTCGAAAAATCTGAAAAAATATTACATGACATATTGACACATGAATTATATGACATATTAGTCCTCATAATTTATTTTGTGATTTTTCTTTTTAACTATGTGCCATTTTAGATGTGTGGACGTAAAATACCGCCCCTTGGTCCAACCAGCAACCAATGGAACGTAACGTAAAATCAGCGTATAGATGTTGCAACATTGTACAACTCCACTATATACTACAAAACGTACTACTATACTACTGTATACTACAAATCGCTCTGCAAGAAGATGGCCGCTGTCACTTTTTTTTACTCTATTAGATATCGCAGGTATCAATGCATATCCGCTGTTTTTGTTAAACTTTCCCCAGTGGAATGTTAAAAAACGTAATATGTGTATGCATAAATAACGGTGTCGTATATTTTTGCAAGAGCTTGGCCTTTCTCTGATTTTAGCAAATTAATATTGAACGAAGGGCTGGGAATGTCAGTGGACTTCAGTCTAACATTATCGAAGCTATAGAGAATGTTTTGGAGCGAAACTTGCCACAAAAGTTACAGCAAGCTCTTCGAAGACTGGCAAAGGAAGGTGTCTGTGCTGTTGTAAACTCACTAAATCAAAAAAGGAAAAGACGAACAAGCTAGCCAAAACCACAATTATATGCTTTAGATATTATTATGTGTGCGGAAAGCACAGCAAAAAGTCCAATATTTGTATAAGATGCGAAGGATTAGATGGAGGAACTGAAGATGAAGAATCTGAATAAATACACTCGTATATAAACTAAGTAGTTTTATTTGATGTATTTCTTAATGTTGGATTGCATTTTTATTTGATTTATAAATATATGTAGTTTTGATAAAATAGATTTCTGTGTGCACATTTATTAACCCCCCTTGGTCCAACTGTTTAACAATTGAAGCTTGGTCCTCCTAGGGTTAAATTTCTACCAGAAAAATGTAAGTTTTTTCGAAGTCAAAAGTATTATTGAGGTCATCATTATACCATACCTACTATTGGTTTGTATGTATACAAGTACATACATATTTAAGTCAGTTTCTCATATTTTCATTAAATGTCAGTTTCTCACAAAAGTTTCATTGTAAATTCAAAATATATTTGCATTGTAAGATATTTTTGTACTAGCCTCACCTCCTTGAGAGAGGTATCGGTAGAAGTTTTGAAAAATGTATTACTTAGCAGTAGCTTCTTTCTATTTGACACTCAACTGAGGAGAAAATAAATAAGATAAGCACCACTTACTTCTGTGGTGTTCCTCGAGGCTGCTGCAACTTCTAATATAATAATATAATGGGGCAATAAAATAATTAAGTGAATTAGTCAACTTTGAGTACATAGCACTGTATACATAAATTTGCTGATGGTTTTTTGCAACAATAATGTAAATTGTTTACAATTTACAATTTACCTCCCTCCTTAGAGGGAGGTAAATTTCTTAATTCTTATTGAATTAAGTGTAATAGAAAGGTACCAACAACTGAGAAATTGCGAAGTGAGTGCGGATTTAGTGCAAATAGTCTACAATCCTATTGTCTAAAACCCACGTTGTTTTATGTAAGTCTCAGGTATCATGGTATAAACTACATATTTAATTGCTTCGTTGAAATTTTAAATCGAAGGCCTTCTGCACGTTTTGTCTCCTTTGCTATTTTAGCGAAGAAGCAGTGGAAAACTTACCGAGTTACTAGAAATCAAAGAGACTGAGTAATTACAGTAATTTAATAATCAATTATATTAACATAATTATTCGTAAGGGAACTGAGAATAAGGAATTTCCTAGAAGGCATCTAGTTATAGAATTACTGAACGACTCGATGCGGCGGCATCGTTAATAATTTCCCGTCCCATAACTGCAGTCACCTTTCTAGGTGGTACAAATCAAACAAAACTAGCACTTCGAGGAGAGCGCGTGGTAGTTTATCCTCTACACCCACATGCACCGTTCTCGTTGTAATGCAGTCGTGATTCACCTCGTCCTGAGGACTGCTCCGCCGCATGCCGAGCGACCTCGCCATGTCGAGATAAGCGACAGGGCCGCGGCAGCGAGTCGCGGACGTACATCCATGAATCAGCATATCCTACGAGGACGTAGAGAGGGCACGCAGGCACGCGGTCGGCACTTTGAAAAAGCAGCGGACGGCAGCCACCCGCGGTCATGGGCGGGGCTTTCCCACGAGCGCGAGCGTGACGCACACGGGCACGTGTGGTCGCCGCTCTCTCTCACCGCCAGACACACGGTCACACCACCCACCTGTATTACAGACACAGGTATCTACGAGAGTACGGAGGAGAACGTAGAACGGTGGTTATTTTGCCGCTGCGAGCCGCATACCACAGCAGCGCAGGAGCGGACTCCTCGCCTCTCAGCTATTTCCTTTGTTTCAGGAAACCAACTGCACCATAGTGAATATATTGGTTGGTATGTTACGGTATCTGCACGGCAACTAATTAATTCTATTGATTTTTCTCATCATATACCTGAGCCGGATATTCACAATTTTTGGTGTTTGATGAGTTTTAATTT
This sequence comes from Tetropium fuscum, assembly GCA_964058915.1. NCBI lineage: Eukaryota > Metazoa > Arthropoda > Insecta > Coleoptera > Cerambycidae > Tetropium > Tetropium fuscum. Next base: position 58,009 of record CAXKVY010001883.1, on the reverse strand, counting down.
GCTGATTGCTCTGCGGTCTGCTTTACCCGGAGTTCCTCAAGGGTATGTTCTGAGACCTTTTTTATCTATTATGCTCATTAATGATATTAATATGATATTAGATGTTAATTTTTATGAGGACAATGTGTAAATAGCGTGAATAATATACCGCTGAACACTATGAAGATCTTGTACCATGAACCTTTGCGTATGAATTAACCTTTATTTAAATTATCCTAAATGTCAAGTAATGTCATTTTCTTGTTTGAGGATAGCCTTCCGTTACTACTCAGATTACAAGAAGTAGTCAGCATAGTTAATCCCGTATTTCATAAACCCTTGATACCTGTAATCGATAATATGCTAACAAGGCAAGAGATAAATTGATATTGTCACACATTGTCAGTTCATCCCATGAATCCCTTTGTCGAAATAAATGGTAATAATCTTGACCAGTTGATTTACTCTTGGATTATTTCGATTGTGAAAGTCAAAACCAAGTGACAATAAACCAAGTTTTGATCATCGAAGTAGATCCAAATGTTCCATATTATGTGAGTGATGGATAGTAGACCTTGTTTAAAACAAAACGTGTTTTAACTTACCGACTGAGTATGTAACTCATGGAGTAGATAACTTGTATCAGATAACATGCATCAGGATGAATATCCGTTACTCCGTTGACTTATATGTGATCAGTAAACACTGTCTATTAAATATCTTCAACTAAAGCTAGCTATACTTTTTATGTATCCTATTAAAAGGGAGAAGCTTTCTTTTCATTATTGTAGGTATATGTCATAGTTACCATATTTGGCTATATTAGCTTTATAAAAAGACATATTTAAGATAAAATATTGTACAATCTCTTGCACAATCCTTTATGGCATATGAGGTTGAAACACATATTCCGCCTCCTCATAATGTGTGGTAATGTCTAGCTAATTTTACAGTTGATAGGAAAACATCATTTTTAATAATCGCTTCCGTTGCAACTCTATAAATAACATAAGTAAAAGAGAGATAGCAAAATGATATTATTTTAGGATTTTATGAATAACTGAGGTGTTCCAGTATACACATTCAAAACTTGCAATTGTCTGATTTTAATATAAGATATTGAGAAAACTAGAGGAAATTTCAAGCTGACAATAATAAGATGCCGTTACAAATTAGTATATAATGTCGTCCACGATTGGAGATATTATGACGTCCTAAACAAAGGACGACAACCATCTTCCGATAGATAAATAAATATCTTAGAGTACATTATACATTATATTCCTAAGTATTCTATATTAAATTCAGTGGTTCTGTTTCATTCTACCAACAAGTCCGTCCTCTAGGAGCAATGAGTTTAAAACAGCATCTTCAGCCATTGACAAGTAAACCACCAAATTCGTTATTAGGTATACTAGAAAACTGCTTGGCAATATATAACAGGAATTGTGGGATATGGCCAGATGCTATAAGCTCCGTATAAGGTAACGCTAGAGGCAATTAATCTACGTGTTTAAGTAGCAGTAGTTAAGTGTAGTTAATATAAATTCCTAGTTTTAATGGCTGACAGTAATCAATTATGAAAGTCACATAGTAAGTTCCTTTTTTAATCAGAAGATAGCTCAGAACGGTAGCAATTAAATTTCTAAATTTAAACTAATAGTAGAAACAATTTAATTGTTGAACTAGCTTAAATAGAACTGTTATACATTAAACTGCCTACTCTAAAACCTGAAATTCCGAAGCAACTATGTCTTGGAGTGGCACGAAGTTGTTCCTCTTATTTTAGTTAAGGATTCGTCAAATTACTAACAAAGTAATAAATAATTTTCAGATATTCAAAATTCAAAAGGGTTGCGATTTGCGAGTGCTATTCTAATATGGAACCATGGTATATACTTTGGGAGGCACTAAATAATAAAATAAATTCATTAGCATTTCTTAAAATTATCAGCATTTTTTAAATTTTTTTAGCGTCTTCAGTACTTTATTAGAATTTTTTAGAATTTATTTAGAATTTTTACCTATATGCCCATAATCTTGTGCAATAGCGTGAACCACCCTTTGTTTTTGTAGCAGTAGCTAGTGAAAGGTATCTTGTGATTACGATTTCGGATTTATGGATGTTGATGAATTGCGAATGGTCTCTGGATATTCAAGTAAGTGATATTCACTTTTAAATTATTATAGTAAATTAATTATTGCTATCTCGATTGCTATTGTATCTACTATTGTCATTTTTTGGGTTGTAACCCCGATTGTAACTATAAAGTATTTTGATGAAGCATTTGTTAAGATAAAGTAGGTACCTATTGTGATGATGTAAAAATGATGCTCTTAATTTACTTTTAAATATTGAAGAAAACTTCGAAGAAAACCTAGAAAAGAACTGTGACTTACACACTACAGACAATGAAAATCTTTCAAAGAATCTTGAAAATTTTAAAGCGTGAAGGGTGTTACCTAGGGCGGTACTAACGAAGGAAGTACAAACATTGAAAGAAATATACTTGCTAATGATTTAGTACTCGCTTAAGATATTTTACAAGACAATGTTGTCTTAAGAGATTACTCAGATCAAAAAATTGATATAACTAAGGACAAAGTAACCTTATCCAATAATAAAGTACCTACGAGTCATTAAGAAATCATTTATTTGGTTACTCGAAGAGGGAAATGGCAGCGTAAGCACGACAAAAAAGATTTTGGTTAAATAAGAAACGGAAAAATAACATATAAAATATCCTACCCTCAACCTCACATTAAGGAAAAAATGTAAAAAAATGTGTCAAACAGAAAGAGAATCAGAATAAAAAGAGAAAATATAATGATTCTGACAGGGATCATTCTTCTGATGATGTTTTTATGGAATCTGATGATTATCCCTATTTTGAAGGAGAAAACCCCTCTGAAGATATTACCATTTGTTTTATGGATCACAAACAAATCGTACGTCACTCTGAAGATCCTCAAGGAAGGTGAAAGAACTCGTACAGTTTCTTTGGCCTCGTTTCCGTATATATATTATATGTCCAGATATACAACTGGTAAATGCTTATTTTGTATATATATATATATATATATATATATATATATATATATATATATATATATATATATATATATATATATATATATATATATATATATATATACAAAATAAGCATATATAGCAAATAAAAAATATGTTTCGTTTGTAACGTTTAGTCAGATAATTAGATTACTAAATACACCTGATATTGTTACTACTAGAGAGGGAGTTAGATATGCCTTTAAAAGCAGCATATGAGAAGTGTCAGAAATGTAGTTGTTTCTCATGTCAGCCGTCTTAACAATATGGCTATATTTAATCCAATTTCCACTTAGTCATATGATAATGTATATGGAATAATTTTTTTTTAAATAAAAATGGTTTTTTTCCGAAAAATGTGCCAACGATTTCCTACTTGTTTAATATGAAAACCTTTTATAGATAACCATATTGGTTAAATATTATTCAGATCAAAAAGTGGATACAACTGATCACTATGATCACATCCTTTATCTACTCAATCTTGTCTATATTATGTAAGCCTCGGTGTAAGCTCAAATGAAGTACGACTCCTTACAATTTGATTACTCCATAAAGGAAAAGAAAGGTTAAACACAAATCAGATAAATATATTTTTGAAAATTATGAACGTAAAAATGATAGAGAAAATAAAAAATGCAGATATTAAAACGAACCGAAACTGAAAAGATGACCGAAAATTATTTAAAACTTTTTGGAATTTTTTCGAATTACTAGAAACATTTTCAACAATTATATTATGAAAATTAGCATTTTTTAGAACATTAGAATTTTTGGTGTTCAAAATTGGATAGGTGATTGGTGATTTACCCTTATACTATAAACCATAACTTATTATTAGATATTTATTGTGATTTATTTTAAATCCGTCTCCTCCTCTGGCTGCATAAGTAATTTACTCTAATTTCCCCCAATAGTCTAATAATAACCGCCTGCATTAAAATGTTACAATTGCATGGTTATGGTTGACCATAATCCGCCGGTATTTAGTGCGGAGGATCAACAGGTAGGTAGCTAAAATAATTATAGCCACTATCTATTAAATCCTGCTCTGTCCGTGGGACGAGGTTGCACGAAGGAGCCTGGGAACGCGCCGAATCGTTCATCTCATACAATAAAATATCCCCACCATCGCGTGGATGCTGGGTCGAGTAAGCCTGAGGATCATTCCGATCTCGCATAACTTCACCAAACCTCTGTCGGTGCGGCAACGAGTGACCTACTAACTGCTGCTAAGTGCGTCGAGTCGAGCGTGACAAGTGATCAGCAGTCACACAAATAATACGCGAGACAAAATTTGATAGTGCAGTGGAGAGTGACATTTACTTACGGGGATTTCTTCAAAATGGTTACTACTACAACAACTGCTTCTAGCAACATGATCCAAACACATAACGTATCGCCTAGTCCTTCCGCAACTTCTTCGGTGGAAGCTCCTTCATCTACGAGACGTGTTAGTGATAATAGAAGAGTAAGTATAGAAGTAAATATAAAACACAGGTCTATTGCTGAAACTTCCTGTGTTTGACATTTGAGTACGGTCCAGTCTCGAGCTAAATTTAAAACAAAAGAGCATAGATATTGGACCGCTGCCAATAATGGCACGTGCCTTATTATTAAGCAACCACGCTTTCCCACGCCAATAACTGATTTCCTTTCTCTTTTTGCAGAGCAACAAACCGATTATGGAAAAGCGACGTAGGGCTAGAATCAACAATTGTCTCAACGAGTTGAAGACTCTCATCCTGGATGCAATGAAAAAAGACGTAAGTACCTGTTAATTTACTGCGACTCACTAACTGTTAATTTATTAATAATTTGCTAGTAGCGGTGATAAACTATTTTTTGTTTTAGAATCGTTTTTTAAGCGCATTTTTCATTTCAAATCAATAACAAATTTGTGAAGATCAATCGATATATTAGAAGATATTCTTTCCGCTATTTTAATATTTAAGATTATTTATCACAACTGCTGTATTTGGTTGTTCAAATGCATTTTGAAGAACCATATTTAAAATTAATGAACACACATGTTAAGATGTAGTAAATGATTTATTTTTTCCACAGCCTGCCAGACACTCTAAGCTGGAAAAAGCGGATATCTTGGAAATGACCGTGAAACATCTACAGAACCTACAAAGACAACAAGTGGCAATGTCAGTTGCTGCGGATCCAACGGTGATCAGCAAATTCCGCGCCGGGTTTAGCGAATGTGCCACGGAAGTAGGAAGATTTCCCGGAATGGACCCGATCGTGAAACGGCGCCTTTTGCAACATTTAGCTAACTGTTTGAATCAAGGCTCGAAGCCGCAAGAAGTGCCCCAAGTGCAAGTTCATATTTTGCCCAATAACCAAAAGTCCGTTGAACAGCAAGTGCCGCAGAGTAGCGGCATTATTTTGAGCAATGGAAACGGCACCGGAGTCCAGTTGGTGCCGACTAGACTCCCCAACGGCGACATTGCCTTGGTGTTGCCTACCTCGGCAGCCCACCAGCAACAGCCCCTCAATATGAGCTCCTCAGTGCCATTACTAGTACCCATTGTTCCGGAGCGAACACCGTCGACAGCTTCTGCAACGAGTTCTTCTTCAAATTATTCACCCAGTCACAGTCCTGAACCTATGGACACCATGTACAGTCAGCCGAAGCCTTTGTCTTTGGTTGTACGAAAATCAGTTGAGCCGGTAGAAGAAAAGCCTTGGAGGCCATGGTAAAGAGAATGATGAGAGAAATTTGTTGATTTGTGATGAATTTGTAATAAAAAATGTGATATCTACTTAATAAAGTTAAATGTAAACATTTGTTCAGTATTAAGCCTACTTTTGCAATTTATACATATTTTGCCGAAGCAAGTTCTTTTATGTTTAAAACTTTCTATATAAAATGTTCGCCATGCTAGGGTATTCCCAATAAATATGTATACTTAATTGTATTATTTATTAGAATTCGTTGTGATTGGAAATTGTTGTATAGAATTTCTTTGAGAGTTGTACATAGTATATGATTAAACTTTAGATATATGTGCCTTATAAACAGCAAGATCTTTGAAGTCTTCCCAGATGTTGGTATTTAATATATTATATATATTATTATGTTTGTATTTAATAAGTATATTGTGGTGCTCATTTACTTGCAATATACATTAATGTAATGAATATATCGATTTTTATTTACCTAATTCCAATTATCTGATAATCTGTTCCACGTAGAAAAATACGAGCATTTTTTAAAGACGTAGGTAGTGAATAATATAAACTTTTTATGTTTTTATCTGCCGATCTACTGCGATATCAATTATTTTGATTACTGATTTAATTGCATGATAGTATGAAGATTGTAAAAATATGCATATCTAATCGTTGATTGTTTTTTATCTTTGTCAATAAATGCTTAAGCATCTCTGAGCATCAAAAGCAAGTTTTTTATTATGCTGATCTTGGCGTGGTTCTTGGTCAGTCAAGATCGATAATAAAATAATTATTTAATTAATAAAATAATTATTCGTTTACAAATTGACTTAAGCACTTAATACAAGTTGATTGATGAATATGATCCCTTTCAGATGATGCACTCAGCTGTCTTTACAACACCAGGGCAGGGAAATGACACATCGGGTTTAATAGGCACATACATATATGCATGGGTTTGAATGAAATCACTGAATGGCACGTAGATTCCATCGGAACGATGGCTATGAAAAGAACGGACGTGGGGACGTGTGGAACAGCACAATTGGGTGCAGTTTGAGTGCAGCCAGCAGTTGAAATGTCAATGTATGTGTTATTTACATCCTGGAACAGTACCGATAAACACAAGGCACTGAGGTTATACAACTAATCCGAGTCATGCTATTAAAAACTTAATACATGTGTACGTACTGCGTATGTTTTTGATAGGTCTGTCGTCATTTACTTGTTTACAGTTGACACACGATAGCTTACGTCAGTAGCGGCTCGTAAAATCCGGCAAGGTCGATGAATTTCTACGTGAATTTTAGAAACTTTACCTCGTCGCAAAGGTCAGCTAGTATTTTTTTTACAACCATTTTGCAGAATTATCTATATATGTCTCGGACACTTCCTATGTTGCAATTTCTTGTGAGTGGTTAATATACAGAAAATTTAAACTAGCGGTATCTTAAGTAATAGGTATCTTGGGACTATAGAATAAAAATACGGGTGACTAACGGATGACTATAATTTGTAGATAATGAGAATATAAGAAAATTATAAATCCCCACTGTTGGGCGACAATTTGTTATATGAGAATATATGAATAACAAAAGCCCCACGTTTGGGAGATAAACTGTGATTTTCTGAGCAATATAAGATTTTCAAAAGTCCCACTATTGGGGTGATACTTTTAAAATTAAAAATTTATTATGTTTGAACTGCTCTATATATTTTTGTGTTTAGACATATAAATGAGATAATAAAAGTGATAGTATAGCGAATAAACGTCTGATGAGCTTTCAGGATACTTACACTATTTCTTCCCTATTGAATCCTTCCTATGGGCGCCACTTTTAGGAACACTATTTTATAATTTGAGAAGGATCACTGAGAACACGAGTACCCTATCGTCCTAGAGGTGGTCCAACTAAGGGACAGGAAATTTTATTTGTGCATCATTTTTTAAGAAAATTAATGCACCCAACAATAATAATGTCTGGTAATAATTATTCAATCTGTAGCGAAATTATACCTAAGTGAAAATAATCGCAACCACACTTGATTAGTGATTAGCAAATCACTTCCAATATTACTCTGCATAAGTTAAAGAAGAACTATAATTAATGTTTTAAATGCAGAATATTTTTAATGTAATGTTTCTGGCTATTTCATGAAATATTGCTAAGCTGTCTCAAAATATGTTTCTGTTACATCACATGGACGTTTCCGTATGTGTTTTCAGAAATATTTCTATTGAACCATCCAAAAGGAATCATTATTTGCAATTCATTTGTGGTTCCTGTTCTGTCTTTAAAGTCTCTGAGCTTCTTCAGTAACGTTACAGAGATGTCTCAAAATATATTTCTGACATAAAGCATGAATATCTCTACATATGCTTCAGAAATGTTTCACTTGAAATGGTTCCAAATGTACCCTCGGTTAGGGAGGTCTTTTGCGGCATTGCAATGTTTCTGCAGTGTCTCTGAGCTCTAACTAGATGAATTTGAAAATAAGATAAAGTAAGAATCAAAACGTTTAATCTAACGAACTCAAACCAATATAATCTAAGTTAACATGAAATCTTGAAGTACCTACCTTTAAATCTATGAAGAAATAAAATAGCAGTGCGTTGCTATACTGTACTAAACTTTTATAAAAGTAAACAAAACCATGTTCCACAAAACCCTGGACAAACAAAATTACAACACCTTTAAATTATTTAAGTTTTTAATTTAGTTATGTTATTAATGAGAAAAACTATGAAAATAACAATTATTTCCTATGGTGGTTCATGGTATCTGCGTGGTATCTGATTTGGAAACGATAATAGAAAATATAATACTGCCCTATATTTTCTATGGAAACGATGTATCAAATATAAGTTTGCGGATGTCAGCTGAGATTATAATTTGAATTTACAATAAATTGCATGCAGTTATACAGCAATTTATAAAAATTACTTATAAGCACCGGCACTAAATTTTTTTGAGGATTTTCATGTTAATGTATATTGTTATTCTCTCCTTCATGTCCAAAGAGACTATAAGCATTTTACCAGTGGAGCAATGGGTGTCAACAATTATTAGTCAATGAAATATTTAAAATTACGCATGTGCTCTGAGGGAATTATCTATGTTACCAAAACTGATGAAATTGGGCATCTTATTTATATCTTACGTGCGAATGTGGCAGTGGGAGTTGGCAGAAAGTAGTTGAGCTGTTGAGCAGCTCACGCGTAACAAATCTATGCAGGCGTTTGCCGGTTATCCCACGAGGAAAGTCCGGCTCGTTGCTTCTACAATGACACAATGACAATTATTACTTCGACGTTGGCGTCTTTGATAGTATTGGGTTAAGAAGGTGTTAACGATGAACAAAAAACGAAAGCAAATAAGATCCTTAGAAAATTATTCTATATATCTTCATTTTGAATAATTATTGTCATAAAAAAGTTGTTAATAAGGGCTTGTCTGCAATTTCGAGGAAATAATAATATAAGTGTGCAATGAAGAAAATTGCATAATTTAAAGCGCCCAGGCGTGCACATCATGTATAATTTTTTTTTGTTCCAAAAAATGCATGGTAAAAAGTATTTGTTACCAGAGGCCGTGAAAACCAAAATTGGTCGGTCTTGCGCATGTAACGTATATGACGCTTTTGTGGAGATTCCGAGAGAGAGAGAGAGAGAGCACCATACACTGTGTACTGTGTTACGGAGTAACTGGAAATGTCTCGTACGTGACGTCGCAGTCGCTTGCGAGCTGACATATCGTTGTGTGTGATAATAATTATTCAGGACCTCATGGCAGCCGGTAACAAAGTTTTTTCACGCATTTTTTTAAACAGAAAAATATGTTTTTATACAAGATGTCCACGCCTGGGCGCTTTAACTTGTGCACTTTTCTTCGTTACACATTACCTATATTAATGTTTCTTCAACATGGCCAAGTATATTATATAGTGGAAAATTGTAAAAATGAATTAATATAACTACCTATTATTGCCTTAAAACGTTCTACTGTAATATTTTTACGTTTTAATAAGAATGCTTCCAAAAACCCTTGTTTGCAATTCATAATTATTTTTGTTTACCAATTTTTGGTTGTGTGTAGCAGTTGTTTATTACGTTTCATCGTTAATTGGAGATATAGACACTTAATATAACTATAATGTTCTACTTTCTAGATCAAATCTAGATACCTCATGATATTTTATTTATTTGATATATATATTTAGTTAGTTTTGTTACAAATTATTTGATAGACCAGGACGTATCACACATAAAAAATATTATTGTAATAGGTATATTATAAGAAACCACGCCTGCTAGTACATGTAGCTAAACGCCGACCTTTCACCCTCACATCTATTTCAAGCAGCACGCAATCCGAACGTCACAATAATTTTCGCTACACATAAATTATAATTTTTTTCTGCGTGGCACAGTGCTACGGGAGAGAAAGATAAAAGTTTTAGAACTCAATCGCCTTAGATTTAATCTGTGGCAATTTACGTATCCGTGGATCCTTATGTAGTACCTGATAGTGATTCTTTATGGATACACAAAAATGAGATATTGTATGGATACACAAGTATAAGATATTGATTGCCATTGCCATATGAGTTGCGTTTTTGGGTATTGACTTTATAATATTAAGTAGGTATATAATAAATACCATTTTTAGTTGACGTATATAGTTACTAAAAACATACTTTTTCTAATTTTGACATTTAAAGTGACACTTTTCAAAACCCTTTGACGTTTGGAAATGTCTTACTTTTCACAACCTGTTACGAAAAGTAAAATTTTACTCAACTGGTTTTGTAAAGTTCATTTCATAGTAGGTAATTTAGACCTGACAAGCTATGAAAGTGACAAGCTGTCACACCGTTACAATCTACTGGATTGTTTTTAAACGTATAAAATTCAGAGTTTTCTTCTCATAAAATACAAAATTGCACAAAATTAGAAAAAAATATTGTATGGAATAAGTAGGGAACACTATTCGCATGCTTTTGCAGAACTCGCAGCGCTCGTTCCGCAGAAATCTGCTCGTTACAAAAATAGCACTTTTCCCAACTGGTTACATAAAGAGCTATTGTATAATTTTGGATAATCGACAAAGTATTTCTTTTGAGAGGGCGCCATCGCGATTTTCCATGAGTTTCTCATATTGACACAGATGCCACGAGTTGACTAACCACAAACACAAAATTGCAGTCATATGTTCACAGTAATGAATTATGTCCTGACATATTTTTTGTATTTCTTAATATTTATTTTATGTGACAACTAGAGCATTTAATTCAAATCCAAGTATGTCAGAACCTGGTTTAATATTTTTTTAGACACTGTCAAATTTCAATTACGAATATATCATTACTGATATTCCAGTATAGGAAATATTTATGTATTGTCATCCTATACTCGTACGTCTCATAAACCCACATGCAACCAGGTAACATAGGGCTGTTATACTTAACATATGAACATATGAACAGTTTGGCCATGGTCATTCTCAAAAAAGAATGGACCAATAATTCCGCGTGCAGACATTGGGCACCACACCGTGACTTTGGAACTGTGTAGTGGTTCTTCGTGCTTCTGTTTAGGATTCTCATCATCTCAAAAGCGGCAGTTCTTGTTTACCTGTTTTTGCTTGTTTATGCTTGTTTGGCTTGTTTACTCTACCATTTAAATGGAAATGGGCCTCGTCGCTAAAAAAGACACTATCGATTAAGTTATTATCGAAGAAACCATCAATTATTGTGTGTGCAAAATTACACCAAATTTCGTTCACTGTCCACCAATCCATTCTTCCTAAATCTTCCGCAACCTTCCTTGACCTGGCTAGTCGTGGCGCTACTATGCAGCGTTGCCAAACTAGCGCTCTCTAAAAACAGCAGAACATTATGGGATACCTTGTAGATACAAACAAATAATATTGAAGTGTCTGGAATTAGGCTATTTTTATTTTAGAAAAATAATTAGGGTTCTGCGCAAAAAAAAATTAAATCATGTAATTGTGAACATAAAATCCGATGCAAATAGGGAAGTATACATCCAATATAATCTATACAAATAAATAAAATTGAAGTGTCTGTTTGTAATGTCAAAATAATAGTTTTTTTACTAAATGCATATGAAAGTTTATACGGTACTTATAACAAAATCCAATTTTTAAATTGTCTGTCAGTCTGTCTGTTTGCTCTGGCTAATCCTCGAAACGGCTAGATTGATTTTCACGAGACTTTCACTGGCAGATAGCCGATGTTATAAGGAGTAACTTAGGCTTCTTTTATTTTAGAAAAAGAATTATGATTCGGCGCAAAAAATTAAAATCCGTGAAAGTGTGAACAAAATCCGATTCAACTAGGGAATCCAATATAATCCAATATAAACACTAATAAATAATTAATTACTAACGTAAATCTCCCCTTTCAATATTCGAGGAATAATAAAATAAACTAATGCAGCAGTGTCCGGAACCGCGCGCGTCATCAACAGTCACATATCAACAGTCACATATGATGGACTTCTTTTTGTTGTCTCTCTCGTTTTATTATTTTATAACAAACTCGAACAGCGTATGTTGTAGATTAAGAATAATTTAGTGACCTTGTGAAGACGGCATCTTGAGGTCTAGTCTGGTCTGAAAGAGGTGAAGTCTGGCGAATGTGATAAACTGACTGGATTTTCTAAAATTTGCTCAAAAACGCGTTCATGGTTATTGTTGATGTTAACTGTCTTAGGATAGTCGCCCTGGCTTTCCTTTTCGTTGGCACAATACACTTCCAGTATTTCTGAATTTTTCAACCTTTTAAATTACGGAATTACTTGAATAATCATTATTAAACTGTTGTGTGAATTGATCACACACGTATCGCAGACTTGAACCATTGCGTCGTCGCCCGATGCCGTATGACTGAAAAGAATGCTCCACTAGAAACAGTTTTTCATTTCCTCTGTTCTTAACACCATGTGTAACACTTAAGCTTTACCAATAATTAATTGTTTTAGGCGTAATGGATAGGTCTATACCAGCTGACGTAGGTATGACGGCGAACGCATAGAAACACCGCCAACTTAGATTTAGTATTGTTTACTTCGGGCTATACCTACTGCATTATAAATACCAAGATACATATTACTGAAAGTGAAGTTAAATAACCTAAAAACATGTAATCTTGTGTAAGCATTTTATATAATGTTCCCATTGATATATTTACCCGCACCTTCAGATATACGTAAAAAAATGTGTATAAATATTGTTATCATACTTGATGTTGTTCACAATAAACAAATAATGTTTACTCGAAAATACGAAAAATCCCATTTATAAACAGAAAGTCAAAGTGCGTATCGCTTGCATTATATAGGCGACCTGCAAATATCGATCGCGAGCGTCTCGTCTCGGTGAATCATACAAGTTTTCACTAGACAACAAACTAGTTTGACGTTTGGTGTGGTGCTGTGGAAAGAAGTGAAAGTGTTGTGTATGAAAACATAAATATTTACAATAATTATTAGTGGAAATGGAAAGAGAAATAATATATTTTGGTTTCAAGCAAATTAGTAAATTCGCAGGTCGCCTATTCCGAATGGTAGAAAAACGTACGAAATGGTACGAAAGTTGGTCATTTTTGTTTTCCCCAATTTCGCAGCGAAGTTTATAAGTAATATTTTCATGAAAGATGTAAAAAAATGACTAAGGAATCTTTTGAATATGTTCATTTACAGGTGGTTGAAATGTCATCAATATCGTACCTCTAGGCGTGTTCATCTAAAACGATCGGCATATCCAATATCAATCTTTCAGCTTAATTTATTCATCGTATATAATATTCTTACTCATGGCGCAATAAATATTTAAATAAAGGGAGGCGAAAACAATTTCTCTTAAATTAATAAAAATCTGTAGGTATCGAGTAGGTACCCACATCAGTCGTTGATTTACTTTTCTCAGTAAGAACGTGGGTAGTAACCACACATAGTACCATAAACAATTCTGTAATAATTGGGCGCATTTCATAATAAACATAAAAAATCCTAAATTACGACCACTTAATGTATCTGTATTACAATAATGGTTATGGGCCTACGTTAGAATGACATATCTTGATATGTAGATGGAGTAAAAATAATAACAGGGGCGTAGTTCAGATAAAATTGGATTGAGGAAAGCGAAATATTCAGGATGTTTCTAAATTGATGCGAAATATTTTAAGAGGTAAACAAAAATTCAGCAAAAATTAAGGGGGTCTTTGATATAATTTTTTTTCCAAAACCCATTCCCGTCTAAAGTTGGAGTAAAAAATGGTTTTTATTTAGTTTCTCAGCTATGAAAAAATTTAGACGAATAAAATTCGGCCTCTAACATTCACTAATAAAATGACAGCTTGTGACAATTTTGCAACCCTTAGATATTACAATGGGGTAGAAAAACCAAACCCTATAATATTTTTCATCAGAACTATTTAACGCCAAATGACTAGTCTTACCAAATGACTAGTTTAGAACTCAATGACGCCGCTTAATTGACAGGTATGATCAGTTCCTTATAGGTTTCCCTAACAACAAAAGTTGCGCCCTAGTTGCAAACGAATTGCGGGACTTGAAGTCAGAGTACCTCATGTTTTTAGGGGATACCAAATTGATTGAAATTGACCTCTCGTTTTAACAGATGAACTTATTTCTGTAATATTGCAGCATTCTTATATATTGCACCTGGATTATGGACGGTGTTTCACTTATAAAGGTTTCACAAACGCTGGACGGTTCGTTGTATGCACTACTGAACGGTAGCAAGCCTAAATGCTTACTCTACAACCAGAGACAACCATGAGACGTACAAGTACATATTAAAATTGGTTCGGTAATAGGAGAAATAGTTGTATCCTTGTTGGTATACACCCATCCGAATTAGGGCATCCTTGTCTGGATTTCTATAAGGTGAACGTAGATAGCGCTAGTATCGCTGAATTTCTATTGGACGAAAATTTGTGGTACAGAGGAAAGCTTTCTGTGTTGTGGTGATATTCATCGCCATATTGTTTATTGTTTTTATGATTGTTCGTTGTGATATTCGTGTTTTGATAGTGTAGCCACAGCGTTGTATTTGCAGTTTTTATATAAACATGCCCCTAAAACGGTGTCTTATCTGTGCAATTTGAATGTTAAAGATATGTAAATCAAATGTACTCTTCTTGTCAGATCCAACATTTGGCAAGAAAGCATGGGAATGAAATCCGTACCTGGCGGCGTACCACTTAGAAATTATTTGATTTGCAGCCGTCATTTTTCGGCAGATAGTTACAGGAACCTTGTAACGCGGAACCTGCTTGCTTCGGCAGTCTACACATTGTTCCCATGCCAAGTGCAACTGGAACCACCCACACCCACAGTGCAAGAAATGTCAACTCAAAACAATCTACACAGTAGTAATCAAGAGCTTGTAGGAGTTGCTAATATAGGTATGGTTATGGGTATTGCGTACAAGTTGACTGCTTTAAATTCTTATAGGACCGCAGACCTACATTTAGATATCATTATTTTTCTGTGTTGTTTGATTGTTGTCCCTTGACCGGTCAGATCCTTTCCATGCATCTTTATCATATAGGTACTCATTATTTTTTTTTTGCATCTGCCTTGCCAAGATACAGACTCCGATTATGTAATACATATTCACAAACATTTTTATATGTAGCTTAATATTTTTGCAGGTATAATCTGCATTTTGCGGCATTAACGGCACATTTTTTTTACTCGTATTACTGGGGAAGCAGTACGTGAAGTTACCAGTCCAAGCTGTTCTGGTAACTCCGGCTCGTCGCTCTGTGTTCCGAGGTATTAAAAGTGTGTCTTGGGTTGATGCCAGTAAAGCAACAGTTAATGCGTAAAGTGGAAGCAAAAGAAGCACATATAGTAATGACATCAAGGCATTAGCAGATGTTCAAGACAGCCCTGTTGTAAGAAACTTATTCAAGAGTATGACAAATACAACTGCAGACTTCCTTATCTCGCAATTACGCTGTGCAAGACGGAGACCACATGGCAGAAGATGGATAACTCAAGAAAAAGTGATTGCTCTAGCATTATTAAAAAGAAGCCCAAGATGTTACACTTTACTAAGGAAAATTGTGGCCCTTCCATCTAAGAGTACTCTTTTGGCAATGTTACAAAAGGCCTCAATGATCATCTCTTCAGGCACATTAAAGGGCCCATAACTAAATGTTTCAAATAGTAAACTCCCTGGTACTGTTGAATGTTTATGTAACTGGATAAACTTTATTCTTTCTTAGTTTAGGGAGAAAGTAGATAAGAAACTATCAGATATAAATAAATAAAGTGGTTGTTATACAGCACCCTATCATGAATTTATTTGGTAATATTTCCCCTTAAGAATGACTAACAATATATATTTTTTATAAAAACTACTAAATTAATAATTATTATATAAATATTAAATCAATAATTAAGTTAGTTAGAAGTTTTGTCATTATTATATTACCTGCGTTTTTATTATAATTTGCTATCGATAATCGATTTTTTAGGTCATTTTGTTTAATTTGTTCGTTAAAATTCATATAATATTGATAAATACCAATAAACGGCATTGCGCGCATTTTTAAATCGCTCCCTAGCGACGCGCGCGCCATCTGCGTTCACGTTGTCATCCAGTCGGCCAGTGCAGTAAGGCGAACACAAATTTTACATGTACTTGGGCGTCTCATGGTTGTCTCTGTCTACAACTCTACTATATATATTTTAGTACAGGAGAGCTACTTTTAAACATATGGCGGCGGCGCATGAATGATTTCCTCACCACATGAATCTCCTTCCCATGAGCTAGATTTCTCGTGCGTACTACCGCTGCGCTGGTGATCGTGCAATTTCTGGCATACCTAAGGTATAACCATGAGCCACGAGATGTTTTGAGCCATGTTTTGGTATTGGGCAACGACTGCTCAATATCAATTATTTGTAACGAAGCGCGTTCTCTAGAACGGAGTTATTTTTGGCTGTAAGCAGAACTAACTTTACAATTTAACGACAAGGTATACCTAAAAAGTAAAGGCCTCATACGACGAATATTAACTACTATAGAACTACAATATATTATTACTAACCTTAATACTGAAAGGGATATCATGAAAACTAGCGCAATAAGTGGAAAATTATTTGCACTTCATTACAATATAATACGGTAAGAGTCAAGTGAGTATTTTATTAAATATTATGTTACATATTACCAATACAGCAATCTCTAATAAGGAAGGACATGACACATGACCTGTGCAATAACTGATTTTATAGTACCTACAGGTCTATGTAGTTTTGTACATAATAACATTATTCCTACGAGAATTTTGTATATTGCTAGTTACTATACATAGTGGAATAATTTTTAAGTACAGTTTTTCTACTGAATTACTGTATGACAGGCATGCCTTTTTGCACTTCTAAACACTATTCCTACCGGAATTTTGTTTATCAGTATTCCCACTGGAATACTTTATAGGTACTTACAGTTTTTCCACTGAATTACTATTATGTGCCTCTACAATCCTTATTTTGGACTTCTTAATATTAATCCTACTGGAATTTTGTTCATCAATATTCCCACTAATACTTTATAGGTACAGTTTTTCCACTGAATCACTGTTATGTGCCTCTATAATAATCAGGGTCACAGTAATAAGTGCTTAATAATTAAACTGAATACGAATTGTCTCAAAATGCTTCCCAAAAGATTTGAGGTTAGATCTGTTTGCAACACATTTCTTGGAAACCGAACCCGCAGGGTTCTTGAAGATTGACTTTACTTTTTCATGTAAAAAAGAATATTTTTATGCGTTCTAACCTTTTTCCTTGATTGCTTAGTGCTTGCGGAAAGTACTTAATGAAAACGGGAAGTGTGGTAGTGATTTGGTGTGGTGTGGTATGCTGGCAGATTCAACCGTGGTATTATATGTAACCTAGTAAATCGGTGTTAATTTCGCCTTTCATATAAAGACATCCCTTGAAGAGGCAACTTATCCTGAAGGCCGGAATTTTGTCACACAATCATTCATTTACAGCGGAATTCCAATGGTATAGGGCTTACACCTATTATTACTCTTCCGGTCAATATCCTGACGCGGTGTAACTTTTGACAAAGTAAGCCGAAAGACACGTACGTTTACTCATTCGAGATGATAACCTCATTTTTGACACAACAAAATAATGGTGCGTAAACAAAATTATGGTGTATTCCACAATAAACTCTCAATCTTTAGCTTTCTCTCAGCTTTATCTTAAGTTTTTTCTATGGAGGATAACGTTTTTTGAAGGGAGGGTATGAAAAGAAGCCTCGCCTCCTAGCCTAAATATCACACGACATGGGATCCGTCTTATGTCCTTAATTACTGGGCAACAATTTATCCTTTAGCGAATGTTGCAATTGGGGATTTAACATGTAAGCTAGTTACCTTATTAATCCTTATGTCGTGTAATTAATATTGCAGGACATAGAATGCAGATATTATCAAAAATATTGTTAGCAAATAGCACACTTTGATAATAGGCTAGAAATAAAAATACCTGGCATTATAAAAACATTAAAATTGTAAAAATTGTCAACCGGTATTAGTTATACTATATTTTCAAGCAAATCCGAAACTATGTTTGACTTCAGTTTATATAAAACGTACTCATAGTAGACATAAAAATGCTTTATTGATATTAACACATATACCTAGCACATCTTCATCCAGCAACCACCTAACTTATCAGTAAATGGATTAAAACGACACTTGCGAAAAGTGGCATAGATATTTCTCAATATTCAAGTTACAGTACTAGACATGCATCTACTTCTGCAGCGTACAGAATGGGAATATATAGAGAAAACATTAGAAAGGCTGCTGGATGCTGGAAATATATATATATATATATATATATATATATATATATATATATATATATATATATATATATATATATATATATATATATATATATATATATATATATATATATATATATATATATATATATATATATATATATATATATATAATGCTAATTGATTTAATGGCCCTATAAACGTCACAGCATCGCAGTTCGTATCAAAGTCGTAAAGGGGTTGTAATAAAGTGGACGCATCTTGAATCTTAATAAAAACTCAAATTCTATATTACTGCCGACGCCGCGCCATCGCGTTTCTTGTAAGACTCAAAATGTTATTTGGCTACGCCACTGGTATCAAGGTATGACAGAATTAGCAGTAGAAAAGTTCAGAGAAACTAAGGCGGTGCATCGTTATATGTGCACTGTGCAGGGGTTGACGTAAACTACTGGGATTTGGAAGCATCCACGCGGGCGAAACCGGTCCAAATTCTATAATGAGCGGCCCATACATGGTAGGAGGACCGCCAGACTAAATACTCATTACTCAACGCCGACACCAATCTACAACTAAAACTATGCATATTTACAGGCACCCAACCACACTACAAAATACTACCTACCAGAGCAGCCATTCTTGAATAATATTTGTTTTTTAGATCATTATGTAAATAAACTTGTGGGCAATCTATATCTTATGGTAGGATTTTAGTTTAGTTCAATAATAAATTTCAACAACTCTGGATTTTCGAGAGCCCGACTTGTCACCGAATTATGTTATTTATTCATGAATTGATTTTGATGACATCTCTGCACTGCATATTATTTATTCTTCTCCTACATATATCCTCCAATTTTATGCATTGATAATTCAAGGATTCAGCGTGGAATAAGATCAGTTGTAAATGGGAATATAATGGTTCCAGTACTGATACAGAGTATCCTGCATTAATTCCAATCTGTTGTTATAACATCGAAAAATGGTACTCCAGTTCTATAAGGCAGAACGTAAGATCAATGGGAAAACCATATGGAAGTGTTCAACTTGCAATAGATTCAAATGTCCAGGTCTAGTTCATATTTCTTAAGATGAATCTATCATTATAGTTCAAAGAAGGCAGTAAATCGAATGAGTGAAATCGCCAGAGGAACCGAAACAGGCAATATTAGGATACATGTCACAGATGATTTCATCAGCGCCAGTGGCACAATTACAAAAAATAACCCTACAAATAATGTTGTATGTGCATACGGCAAAATTAATTATGTGGCAGTGGACATAGCTTAACTAAAGGGTGCTTTAATATACTATAACGAGTGCACACAGTTGCGACTCTAATCCATCAGCACCGGGGTGTAAAAAATACACATGAACGGTTTCAATCAACAAATCGGTAAAACGACATATTGGCAGTAAAATAGGATACTTCTTATTAAAAGCTAACGATAGGTTATGTAATCTACCATCCACACGCAAAACGAAATTTTCGCCTAGAAAAGGATTTAATTTTCTAATTGACTTAGACGTAAGTTTATTTTTATTAATTTTCTCTATATCTTCAGCAAAATTGAAACTGAACGTATTTGATGACAGTGATTAAAGCATTATGTATTTCCTTAACAGTTAGGGGACCAGTTTATTTTTTCCAAGTTTTTTTTTCTAAGAAAACTTTCCAATAAGTAATTCAAGGTCATCTAACGATATCGTGGTAGCTTGAACAATTCTTTTTTCTTCAGACTGAATTTCAGTGATATCAAGTTCATTATCATTTGTATAAGGTCATTCTTGATCTGGTAACTTAACTAGGTTGGACCCATCCACCATTTGGCATTATTAACTAATTATGGGGGCAATAAGCCTCTAGACGCAAAATCTGCAGGGTTCAAATGAGACTGAACATAGTTCCAATTAGAGGGAGAAACATTTTCTTGTATCAAAGACCCTGTTACTAACGAATGTTTTCCATTTATGCGGTGAACCTCTAACCCAATGTAACATTACCATGGAGTCATTCCAAGCAAATATACTGTTGATGTTAATTTTATCGCAATAAGTGCTTACTACGAATCTTAAGAGCTTACCTAGTAATAAAAAGGCACATATCTCTAAGCGCGGTATAGATAGTTTTTTAAGCGGTCCGACCTTCGATTTGGCACAAATTAGATTATTATAATACTTCCATCATACTTTTGAAATCTGATATAAATAACCGCTAGCCATGAATTTGACAGTTTGTGATATTTTGTGATACACGATAACGATGAATTATTAACTGAGCAAGACAAGGAAGATCGGATTTGTAATCATTCCAGCGATTTAAAACTCAAACGGGTTTGATCCCAATCTAATCCTAGTCCAAAGATGCTGCACAATAAACTGCAAAAAATTTTTATGGTGATAGTAAACCTAGAGGGTCAAATACTTTTGCTATTTCCGAGAGCACGGTACGTTTTGTACACGAGTGATTCGACGTATGTATTGAGTAAGAGAAAACATCTGAAGAAGGTAGCCATTTTAAACCCAAAATTTTGACAGAATTATATTGATCTGAAAAATAGAGTGAACGATTTTGCCTAATTCTTCGGGAATATTTTCCAAAAAGGAAATATTATTGCTGGCCCATTTTCTAAGGGAGAAACCTCCCTTGGCCAATAATGACAATTGATTTTTCAACTGGATTTCATTGGGAGTGGAACCACCTGTGGCCACATCGTCGACATACATATCAGATTGGATAATTTTGGAAGCCAACGGGAATGAACTTTCATCACTAGAAAGTTGCTGAAGGGTCCTCATCGGCAGAAAAAGTGCTGAGGAAACCCCGTAAGTTACATTATGTAGTTTGTACTCTTGTACGGATCATTATGCGAAAATCTCCAGACAATGTTTTGAGAGTCTCTTTGGTGTGAATGGATATTTATTTGTCGACGCATTTGTTTTATATAGACGGTAAATACACGGGAATGAAGACGAAAATGTAATAATAAGGAAACAATGTCTTTTTGAAGTTTTAGACCTACTAAATGTCAATCAAAATTGTGCCCTCTCGTCTTTGCAGATGCCGACTCTTTGCAGAAGTTATGAGTATGAACAAATTTATTTGGCATATGTTAACAAATTTTATCAATAATAAACTCTAACGAATCTAACGCATCTAACGAATAACTTAATGTTGAATTTCCAAAAGGTTTAATAAGAAAATTAACACCACTAGAAATACTATTATTATTTACATCACCTAAAAAGCGTGAACAGAAACAGATAATTTAAATCACGATATACCTAATTGATTAACTGCCCTTTTTATTATAAAATTAGCCTGTCAGTCACGATCCAACAATGCTCTCATTTTTTGAAAATTACCTTTTGTATCTAAAATGCTATTTGAAGTGTACTTAACACAACATTATTTTCAGAGGTATACAAATATAAAGTTCTACTGTTATAATTATGATGTGGCAAGTAAACTAGTGCTAGGGCTGGGCTGAGAATTATTATTCTGAATGAAAACTCTGAATGAAAACTTGAACTAACATGGATGTCTTAAATAATATATGCGGCAAGTAGTAATAGAATTGCAATTTTTAAGAATATGTGATGTACTTAAACAATTAATGCAACAATTATTTTGTTAAATGAGATGAAATATCTGAAGCGGTTTTTTCGAAATAAATATAGGACATTTATAAAGCAGGTGCTCCCCATTACATAAACAACATAGGCGGGTGATACCAGAGGTACTACTACTACGTGTAAAAATCAATAAGTTTTCTGTTTAAATGGCTTAAAAGTATCTTTGCGGTTAACCGTTTTAACAGAATTGGCACATGTTCTCGTCTGTTGAGAATTTGAAGAATCTAACGTGCGAGATATAGTATCATAAGCGGTACTTTGTTTTTCTAAGATTACGGTTAATTGTTCATATTCAGGCATTTCGGTTGAACCGTACGTAAGTTCAAAGCGGGAATTGGTATCTGGATTTAGTTTCCTAATCAGCATGTTAACTAAAATGAAATCCCATTCGGGTATAGGATATTTTATTAAATTTGCCACAGTTTCCAAATTTTGACCAAATATATCTAGCAATCTTAGCACATCAGTTTGTTTTCCAAATTAACCTAAAATTCATTGAAGACTATTTAGCTAGATCCAAGTGACAGCTATAGGAATTTTTAAGTTAGAAAAATTAATGTGTCCTGTCATTGGGACAAATTGTCAGCTATACTTATAACTCTATAGTTAAAATATTTGTTTAAAGTAAACAATAATAATATTCAGTGCTACGTTTTAAATAAAACCAAAGTGAAAACAAGTGAGTGTATCACATCAACGTTAAGTCAAGGGTATCTACATATCAAACAACAATCTCGAGTGTTGTATCCAGCAACGAGGGAAGTATACCAGCTTCAGAGACTTCTAAAGAAGTTCACAAAAAGGTACCACCACTTCACAACTTTCTAAATCACAAAGGTAAATAGTTTTACAAACATTGTGTTCGTATTCGACCATTGAAAGGTCAAGTATCTCTGCTGCATTGCGCAGTAAGAATTTTCATGTGAATTATATAGATACTGTCATTACCTTATGTCTACGGTACAATTAAAATAAAATAAGGCGCCCAACAACTATATAACAATGTAATTGATATTTTATGAAATATATATAAATTCTAGAAAATTAAAAGTACATACCTATGTCATAATTTAAATTGTGTATATTATTGTTTCCCCATTTATAATTTTCGTTTGAAATTTCACTTCATATGTTTTTATTATATGTGTTTTTATGGATATGCTAATAATTTTATTCGATATAAGCATAATATAACCTAACCTCTTTAGACTATCTTCCCGGGGAACCTGTTTACGACCTAAGGAACAATAAAATGAAGCCTAGCCGACGCGTGGTAACGATAATGAGAGCAAACAAGGGAAGGTTTTGTAATATATATGTCATAACAAATTGGCGACAAAAAGTAAGGGTTTTATAAAATTGTACATATCAATATATATATATATATATATATATATATATATATATATATATATATATATATATATATATATATATATATATATATATATATATATATATATATATATATATATATATATATATATATATATATATATATATATATATATATATATATATATATATATATATATATATATATATATATATATATATATATATATATATATATATATATATATATATATATATATATATATATATATATATATTATATATTATATATATATATATATATATATATATATATATATATATATATATATATATATATATATATATATATATATATATATATATATATATATATATATATATATATATATATATATATATATATATATATATATATATATATATATATATATATATATATATATATATATATATATATATATATATATATATATATATATATCTATATATATATATATATATATATATATATATATATATATATATATATATATATATATATATATATATATATATATATATATATAATATATATATATATATATATATATATATATATATATATATTCACATAATGTATACATATATAAAACAAAAATTATACTGAGGGCGTCAACAACATTTCTTTAATCATGTTATGTAACAACACGTCCTTCGTGATTATTACTTTTATACGTGCTAAATATGTTGAGACTTTAATCGATGTAGTCTGTTCGCAAATTAACTTATCACGGTTTTACATAAAAGTATAACTAATGTAATAATTACACTGCAGACCATTACCCATATGTCATGTAAATATACACGTGTAACATGTTTCTAAAAGATTTTCGCTGTGAAAGTTGATAACCAAATAACTTTCATGCCAGACTACATCACAATCAACGATCACACATAATTACCGTTCATAAGTTATACGCCCATTTGTCGTTCTCTTGATAATCAAATAATAAAGTAAATGGTAATCCAGGTAAATTGCTGGGTAGAAGACATAATCTTAATTTCAAGAGGACCACCTCAGTAAATAATTCAATTAGGTCTGCCACACTAATAACATGTCGGCAGGTGGGCTTCATTTTCCTACCTTTTGTTTACTATTTTTTGAAACAACTATAGCAATTTTGCTGCACTATGAAATTAACTCATCATGCACCACAGGACCACACACCGCTAATATTATATACATTTAAATAAAAGGTAAATTATGATTTGGCCGTTTTCTTCTGGACCTAGTACATTAATTACCTACCTACATTTATATTTGCAGCCAAACTAATAATAGCGTCGTAAATCTGTTAAGCATAATAAAAAACATTTTAATAGGTCCTAGATAAAAAAAAACATTTTTAAGTATTATTTTAATATTACTTAATGAAGATTGCTATGAAGCCGTAGAGCTGTCTGTATTTTTTTTTAAATTCAGACATCTCTCCATTAAGACTTTAAACTGAATTCAGGCTTTAAACTCTTAAAGTTAAAAACTTTACCCAAACAGTAGGTACACATTGGTCGGGGCGACGTCGAGCCGACTTGGGTAATATAACCTGAAGTCGGTAGCCGACGTCGTACCGACCAAGATTTATACCTAAATTGTCACACAAATTCTTATGGTCCCGAAGTCGTACATCCGACCGACAAGTCGCTTAGATAGAAATTATTATATTTATTACGACGGCATTTTGAGTATGGCAAATGTTACATAAAATAACATTTGCTATATATATATAGTCGTTCAAGTAAGTAACTTTAGGTGTAGATGTTTATACCTACCTCGACGTCATTTTATATGCGGCAAACGCTACCTAATAAAACGTTTCCTCTATTTTATGTATTAAGGTTTAGATATAAAATAGACAAACAAAATTTTTGTACTCCGTTTATTCCAATATTGTATATTATAAATATTACAGTGTTGTTACAGCGCAAGTTATTGTTTCAATATGGTATCCGCGTTATCTATCTATAACAATAGCATTATTATTCCTATACTTTTAGGAATACAATTTTCGGTACTTTGAAACTAAAATGACAAACGCCTGCAGCTTTACTAAGTTTGACTAAATAAACCATTAGAATTAAAGCTCTGTCAAAAATCTGAAACCGCAATCACAAATCTCATCTTAAAAACTAACAATTGTAGTGAAAATAATAAAAATGAGAAATTAACCTATATTTTCTCCAACATACCCCAACATGGTTTCCTAATATTTCTTGAAAAAATATGTCGTCATCATCAAGACCGATCTATTGTATATGTCTGAAGATAATAATAGTGTAAGTGAATATATCTGTTCCGTACACTAGGTCACATTAAATATATTAATTTGTCATCATTACTCGTATATACCAGTGGTCGTAATTGGCATAATAAAGACTATCAGTACTGTATATTAACCAAATAGGTTAAAATATACCAATTTGCTGCACCAAATTGTAGTACGGTGTGTGTATATACCAGAAAACCATTTATGACAATGGTAAACAAAAGGAAGTTGGTAGTTTTCAGAGGTATACGTACTTTGGGAGTTGTACTAAATTGAAACGCTAAAATTGTGTAGGTATTTGTTAATAGTGATAAAATGGATGTTTTTAAAATCGTCCACTTGGTCGATCTATACGAGGTGGAGGCCTCGTAAGATAGAAGATGGTATTGTTTACTGGCCTGAAACCAAAAAAGAATGCCGATGCGTAAGTAGTCAATCAGAAAAGGAAAACTGGAAGAAATTAAATTGCGCTGTGAAAGCAGTAGAGAGCATCTACGATGATGCAGTTAAGTTAAGGCTGTATCATATTATGTATCATATTTTCAGGCACTTGGTTAATATATAGATCGAAATACGATAGATACCTACGCGACGTCGGCTGTACCTACCTCATCCGTCGTGATAGGTATTAAATAAGTCGTAGACCGACGTCGTTCTGGACGACTTCAATCGACCTATACAATTAGTTAAGACAAAACTAGAAAAATTAACGTCGGCCTATGCGATATGAAGCGCGCGCTTATACGTGACGTCACGTATCCTTTCTTAGTGACGTCACAGAGCCTACGACCTTAAACATGACACAACGGTGTAGGCATTAGTACTATATTCCGCAAAAAAAAAACAAACAAAGCCTAAACAACAACAGCTGTCATCTTATTTCCAGGCTGTTTGACGTCACTCCGCCTCAAGGTTAAATGAGTGTTCAAATTGCTATAATAAATATTATTTTTTTTATTAAACCAAGAGAAATGTATATTCGGAACAAAGTTGGTGAATATCTATCAGTTAGCTTTCAAGTAAACATATTTGTTTTGAGATTTAGGAATCTTATAAAAGGCCCACTGTTGTTTTTTCAATTTTCTATAATGTTCCGGATCCCGAAATGGGTTGCAAAATGAAATTTTAATAAATTATCTACAACCTTTCCCCTCCAGTGACTGGCCTCGTAGAGATATATAATTCAATTTTTTTTCATATAATTGTCATTTAATACGAAAAACATCGGTGCGTTTTCTTTTTTATTTTAAAATCACAAATTGCGACAAAAGCAACACAAAAAATCAAATTATATTAAACAGATAATGAAACTACATGGGCACTATTTAATATATGCCTCACAAATTGTATTTTTGATAAAAAATCTATCCCCAATTATCATCAAAATGATTTAATATCCATCTCGTCAACTTGTTTGATGTTTGATGTCAGATACTTGCAAAAATAAATATATAAAATAAAAAGATATAACACACAGGTGCACCATGAGTTAGTTAAATACAAAATCATATAAAACTTTGTTATTTAGACATAAATTCATAAGTTCAGAGTTTAACTAAAGTGTGTCTTTAGATATTAAAGTCTGAAATCAGAGTTGAAAGTCTTAGTAAAAAAAAATTACAGACATGGTCCTTCTACGACGGCTTCGTAGATTACTATATAAAAACGAATAATATGGGTACACATATTCTAATTATATAATATGAAATAGGTCCAACAACCCGCTTATGATTTTAGGCGAACCATATGATTATAAATTTAACAAACGCCTCTTTTATAAGGATCGAGAAAAATATTTGCACCTTACAAAGGAATATTTAAATACCTTTAGGGCGAATGACTAGGTCACTTCTAAGCGTGTCTGACGTACGACTTTCGACCAACAGGCAACAATAGATGTGTGATTAGTCCTTCCAGGTACGGTTTTGTCCTGCGGACTTGAAATCGACAAAGTAAAACAGTGAGGCGATAATCCCAGTACAATACCACTGACAGGGCCACCTAGGTGGCGAAATTTGGGTTTGGGCACGTTTCAAAATACCTGTCGTTGGTCTTTGGTGATTTACGTAGTGTTTGTCGATAGGTGTTTTTATCCATTAAAATTTATTATTAGAGTGTGACACAGTACACGGATATGTCAAAGCATACATAATCATCGCATAATTATGTTTAGACAAGAAATAACGAATTATTTTAAATGTGCATATCAAAATCATTGATATTTATGTGGATATAGTCCCATGGAAGTTTCACTAAGTTTTTCTTGTAAGTTGTAACATATTCCATATATCTGGTGGTTCCATATAACTATTGGCACCTAGGTTTTGCAGTATTCGTTTTGAAGTGTGTTATCCTATATAATATACGTATCAGTAGCTGCTCGTGTCTTAATTCACTGGGGTGTGCAAAAAAAAAAGAGGGACTGAGCCCTTTTTCTCCCAGAAAATTTGTTATAAAAACTTACTTACTGAACTTACTAACTAGGTACTTACCAAATTTTCCTTTAATTAGTTGTAGAAGTTAAAAACTTGGAGACTCTTTTTCATCGAAGTTTGGTATTTCAAATACAAAGGCCCTGTTTATTCTCAACCTTGCCAGTGCATTAGGCCGATCGTTCGACATAGAATTTCTAAGAATGTCTTTACTATTTTTAAAGTGCAAAAGCAACGCTCAGCTTTAGCGGTATTCATTGGTGTTGTCATAATATAGTGGAGCGGATCTAAGTTTGCAAACGGAAGTGACTTTTTTGCAAAAACGTTTTTTCCAACTTATTAATAATGTTCCCCCCTATCCCCCGGTAACTTTTTCCGGTAATTGTTGTCCACCAGGGGGCGCGCGCAGCCATTAAAATATTGTAAAAACAGGTTTTTTTTTAGATTACACGTAATCGAGGAGACGGATAGAAAAATGTTTTGAAATCTGGTTTTGGACCCGTCAAAATCGGTACATTAGAACCGAAGATACAGCGGTTTTAAGATTTTTGTTTTTTAGGGGGGACAAGAAAAAGGGAGTGAGAAATGGGGGTGTTGCGGGAAAGGGGGTGGGATTAGGAAGCTGATTTTTCTCTTGTAGGTAATGGTTATCAGAAGCCCAGGCCGAAATTTTTTTCAGATTTCTCAATTATGGAAGGGTTGGGAGGGGAGAGGGTTGAAAAGGGTTAAACGGGTGTATCTCCGGCCCTGATGAACCGATTTAAAAAAATAAAAATGGATTTTTTTTGTGTTTTTATAAGGAATCGAGGACAGCTTGAAAAAAAAACAGAACTCAAAAACACGGCGTGGGGGGTGAAAATAAAAACGTTATTTTTTTTAATTTTTTTTGTTACGGGAAGGAGGGGGGAGGGGCGCCTATCATATTGAAAAAGTTGGTCAATTGTATAAACTTTACTGAAAAAAAATACCGATTTCGTTCATTAGGGACGTCAGGGCGTCGAATCTAGGTTAAAGCCCTGTAGAAGGGCGAGAAGACGTCCTACGCCCTTAAGCCAGGGCTGATTCTCAAGGTGAAGGTTTCCCCTATTAATTAAAAAATAATAATTCCCGATCGCACCAATAGTTTTCAAAATTAAGCATTAACAATTGATCTGCTTCGAAAATTCGCGAAGAAAAAAAACCCGTTGAAATCGACAACTAAATGAGAGAGCAAAGGAAGGAAGGAATCACAAGGAATCTCTCTGTGTGTGAGTCGGGATAGCGCGCGAGAAGAGAGGGTAGAGTCTACGCCCACTCTTCTGCCGCTGGACATACTGGAGAGAGAAAATAAAATTTCCCTGCGTCCCAACTCACGCGCGTATGAAAACTATTGATGCGATCGGAATTTTTTTTTAAATAATAGGGGAAACCTTCACCTTGAGAATGAGCCCTGGATTAAGAGCGTAGGACATCTTCTCGCCCTTCTACAGGCCTTTAACCTAGATTCGACGCCCTGACATCCCTAATGAACGAAATCGATAAATTTTTTTTTTCAGTAAATATTATACAATTGCCCAACTTTTTCAATATGATAGGCGCCCCTCCCCACTCCTTCCCATAACAAAAAAAAATAAACAAAAAAAATAACGTTTTTATTTTCACCCCCCCCCGCCCGTGTTTTTGGGTTTTGTTTTTCTTTCAAGCTGTCCTCGATTCCTTATAAAGAAACAAAAAAAATCCATTTTTATTTTTTTAAATCGGTTCATCAGGGTCGGAGATACACCCGTTCAACCCTTTTCCACCTTCTCCCCTCCCATCCCTTCCCTAATTGTGCAATCTCAAAAAAAAATCGGCCTGGGCCGATAGCCATTACCTACAAGAGAAAAAAAAATCAACCTCCGAATACCACCCCCTTTCCCGCAACAACCCCATTGCTCACTCCCTTTTTCTTGTCCCCCCTAAAAAACAAAAATCTTAAAACCGCTGTATCTCCGGTTCTAAGGGACCGATTTTGACAGGTCCAAAACCAGATTACGCGTATTGAGGAGACCTATTTTTCTTGTTCAAAACATTTTTCTATCCGTCTCCTCAATTACGCGTAATCTAAAAAAAAACTGTTTTTACAATATTTGAAGGGCTGCGTACGCCCCCAGGTGACAATATTTGAAGGGCTGCGTACGCCCCCAGGTGAACAAAAATTACCGGAAAAAGTTACCAGGGGGTAGGTGGTAACATTATGAACAAGTTGGAAAAAGTTTTTTTTTCAAAAAAGTCACCTCCGTTTGGACCCCTTTTTTTTCGTAGATCCGCTCCACTAATAATTTAAAGAAGTTTAACAAGCAAAACGTGGTAGAATTAATTTTTTTTTTAAATAAATTCCAGTGTACGCGTAGCCCCATATATTTGTTTGAAATCGTCTCTAGAACAAATAACCTTCAATTCAGTCTTTAATCGCTCCGCCTCAAGCATTGGTTACATCTGAGTAGCAGTCTTTAAAACCACTGAATTAATATAAATGTAAGAAATATCATATAATAAATATAATATAATAAATATAATATAATGAATATTAATTTTGTTCAATAGTAATTGTAGTTTATTACAACCATCGGTTCTTGTAATGCTCTTCATATCATCCGCGTAAAGTTAACAATTCGCCTAAATGTCGTTAAAATATATTGTTAATATATTTATTAAAAGAAGTAATGGTCCTAATATGAATCCTTGAGGAACTCCTGAAGTGACCGAAGTTTTGTTCTATACTGTTGCAATATTATTTATATGAGTCTTTATATCAGTTTTAATTTTTTGTTTCAGAAACTGAAATTCTAGTAGAGCGTCACGGTCATTGTATCATTTATAGATTTTCTAAGCTTTAAATTTAAGGCGGATACATTTTATAATATTAGCATTACACCAAGGGATAGATGCGTTTATGAGTCCTGGTTTTCTATCATGATAGAGTTAGGGGGCGTCCATAAATTACGTGATGTGTTTTTATTAAATTTTCTGTCCCTCCCACCCCCCTGGTAAGATGTCGTGAGATTTTATTCAACCCCCTTCCCCATCCCTCAATCTCACGTGAGATTTTTCAAAATGTGGGTTTCTTACGTAAACGCGTTGCATTGTTATTGTAAAAAGAAAAAAAAAGACTAGTAATCAATATTGCTGAGAGTTTAATTATAAGTGTAATAAAAATTTACCGTAAATTCAGATTAAATTGAGCTATTTGGTATAAAACAAATATGGTGGTTTGACAGTCAGTAGATGTATAACGTCGAAGTAAGAATGAAATTATTTTCTTTCGAACGAATTAGGGAATGATCTTAATCGTATTACGATTACGCGTAAGATTAAATCTTAAGCATGTACAATCTGGATTAAATGGACCAAAATAGTATAATTTTTTTTTGTTTCAATCAGAAAAAAAATTGCGTGCATTTGCCGAGACCCCCCCCTCTCTCCAACGTAAGATTAGATGAGATTTGACTCGACCCCCTCCCCCCCTTAAACATCTCACGTAATTTATGGACGCCCCCTAACGATATTATTATTTGCGAGCGTCGATGTTTACAGAGATGATGTTGACAGTGTTCACAGTTTTAATCGTCTCCGGATGATGCCAACTTGGTTGGCGAAACGCGCGTCGAGCGAAGTGAAAGTGTTTTGGTGTTTGTGGAAACTACTCCGAGTGTTACTGTTCACAGTTTACGTCCACTCCGATCCCTCCGAATCTTTCGATTATTGCCAATGAAATCAATCAATACATATAAATAAAATTGAGGTGTCTGTTTGTAATGTCAAAATAACGGATTTTTACTAAATGCATATGATAGTACTAAATGCATATGATATACGGTACTTACTACTAATAAAAATCATTTTTTTAAATTTTTTGTCTGTCTGTCTGTATGTCTCTTTATTCCGAATAATCTCCGAAACGGCTGGACCGATTTTGACGGGACTTAGTTATAGTGGGTAACTCAGGCTACTTTTATTTTAGAAAAATAATTAGAGTTCTGCGCAAAAAAAATAAAATCTATGAAATTTTCAACAAAATCCGATCTCCCAAACGGCTGCACCGATTTTTTTTTTTTGATTTTCACTGGCAGATAGCCGATGTTATAAGGAGTAACTGGTGCTACTTTTATTTTAGAAAAAGAATTAAGGTCCGCGCAAAAAAATAAAATACATGAAATTGTATGCATCTAATATAATATAGGTAATCCACAATAATAATATCACAAAGGCGTGGGCTCAGAACGCGCGTTAAATTCACGCGGACGAAGTCGCGGGTACCAGCTAGTCTAAAATAATACCTTCAAAGTCACGTGATAAATAACTCCGAGCTCTCATCTCGGATGTAATATTCGAACGCTACTATTTTACATCATTTATATTGATGCTGATTATCATTAATAAAATTGATTCTTAAACATTTCTCGTGGGTAACAATTATGAAGAAATCTACATTATTATTCCAGTTATTCCAGCTTTAAGGCTCGTGTTTACGAGTTTGGCATCCAGGCATCGAGGGTAGATCTATTTTTACTTATAATATTATAGTACCTACTCACACATAAATAGGTTCTCTGTCGGTTGACCACTGTACCACCCAACAGTCCCTATTTATAATGACCATTTCCTTTACGTGATCGAGACAAATTCATTCAACATAATAACGACTTCCACTTTTTAATCTGCTATACCGCGGACATCTCACGTTTATAGGCAAAGAAAGGCGTTTCTACACCTCAACAGATTTTCTTTACACTTCTTTCTTGAATGCATTCTTATACGTATCTAATTACCTACCATGTGTCCATGTGTTGCAGTAGGTATTGAATTCATTTGAAAATTATAATCATATGAACATAATATGTAATAACATAACATGTCCCATTTCATCAGGCAGAATGAAATCGCGAATTACATTTTCGAGAAGAAAGATTCGGACAAAAGTTTTACAGTTTGAGACATTCGATGCCGCTGATACTTTTGATTTTGGTTGGAGGGTTCATGGTCAACTTTGGTTTTTTAAAAAACACGAAACTTTTGTCTTAAACTTTGTTTTTTTTTAAACGCACATAGACGACTTATTTAGCTTCCAAAATTGAATTTCTAAAATTTTGTGAATTTTTCTCTCGCAAATGGTGAGTGAGGCGGAAGATCGGCAGGAGACGAGAAGTTCTTAGAATTCCGCATAGAATCTACAAAATTTTCTTGAAATAATTCTTTTTTAATTTTCGGGCATGAAATTTAATAAACTAGAAAATTGTGTCCAATTCCGTGTAGATTCCATGGAATAGAATGAACTTTTCGTCTTAATTTTCTCAAAAACTCACCATTGGCGAGGGAAAAACTTAATTTGAAAATTTCAATTTTGGAAGTCAAACCAGTTTTCGTTTTCAAAAAAAAAATCATGTTATTTGACGTACCTGCAATCGATTGCCGATGTGAAAAATAGGGGATTCCCTTTAAATAACTAAGTTGACCTTGAATGACCTTGAACCCTCCACCCAAGTTCAAAATATCAATGGCTTCAAAGTGCCTCTTCAAACTGTAAAACTTTGGTCTGAAACTTTTTTCTCGGAAATTTCATGCGCGATTTTTATTCAAACTGATTAATTATAATGTGACACCCTGTATAAATCAATTACGTACCTTAAATACTTCTGGAGTCATCTTATCATTTGCGGATGATACTGTACGTATTTATACGGGAGAAACACGGGATGAGGTAAATCATCAAAAACAACGAAACGAAGAAAAATCATCTGAAGCCGTTATTGAGGCCAACATTGAGAAATGTATTAACATATTTGTCTGAATGTCGCAGAATATTTATATTTACCGCAGCATCACGCCTGAGATTTCAACCGCTCAAAAAAATTCATAAAATGAACAATGTTGGAAATTTGGTCTTCTTTATTTTTGTATATAACGTATTTTGTCCTAGAATATTGACTGAGTTAATAATAGAATTTGCAAAAACGCGCCGTAACTGCTTCACTTTCAGAATTTTTTTAAGCGCACATTTCCGTATTATAAAGAGGATAAATAGATAATAATAACAATATGATGAGGTTGTTTAATATATAGAGAAATTCGGCTACTTCCGGTTGTAATTTTTAGCTTCTGCACAATATCTATACGTAATCATACAAAGCGTGTTTTCTCCTTCTTTGGTTGTGTTATAAAACAGAGTAATTGCAAACAAATTGTTGCTTTTACGATTAGTATGTTTGCTTTTCTCAGCCTTTTGTTCGTAGTTTTAAATTACCGGTTTATGCAGAGATAATAGTAAAAAAGAGATGATTTGGGGCATAGGGAATAATGGGAATCATGTTTCTGCGCAACTATGTTGCTCATGGCGACGCTACTGTTGTAGGAACTAAAATACTTCCTGTCCGCTCTGGCCCCTTCTCTACTGTCTTTTATCTTCTGACCTAACTAAACAAACACCACCAAACCAAACTGTCATTGTTATAAACCGGCCCAGATTTATTTTTGAATGGTAAGCCTCAATGTTGTAAATGTTTTATGTGATATGTTAAAGAATTTTGTGATAATTTCTTCAGATTCACTTGATATACCAAAGATTATTTTTATTAGATTTTATTTATTATACCTATATACTTATGTTATCCACTATCAAGAAATACAGATGTTGTTTGTTTTAATGTAGCGTTACACAAAATGTGATCATTCTGATTTCTGTTCCTTTGATTTTTCTTGTTTATTTACCTTTTATATGTTATTGTAGTTGTTGTAGTATTAATAAAGTCAGACTGTTTCAGATTGTAGTATTAAAGAATTTTATGATAATTTAGATTTGCTCCTTTATCCGAAAACGTTTTTAACTGTTTTTTATTATAATATGCAGAGTGAATGGTAAATAAATGTATTCCTTTGGAGATGTATTAGTAGAACTCATTAGCAATTGATTTAACTCTGTTTTGTTTTAATCCCAATCTCAGTAGTTTAATACAATTTTAATTTACATAAAATTACAATTTTACAATTACAAACTACAATTTTTGAGGATTTTTCATAATTATAAGTAGATGGCAGGGTTTCTTTTCAAAAATAAAAATACAGTACTTGAAAAATATAAATGCATGTAGTAATGAACTCTAGTAATACGTTTCAAAAGGAATATGAATGCTTACCATTTACCCTGTATTTGAAGAATTTGTTTCCTTTTAAAGGGTTTTATTTATTTGTTTATTTTAAACTCTCCCTAGGTAAATGACATGTACATGTAATTAATGTTTCATATTCATTCTTTGTTCTTCAAATTTAATTCTATGTATCGCATTTTCTGCATCTTCGTCCACTACAATCTTCTTTCGACCGCTTTTTGGTTTCGGTGGCTATACACTTTCATGTATCTTTTCTTCTCTTAAAAGTGTGTACATTATGCTTGACTTTGATGCTTCTGTATAACCCGAACATATATCCACAAATTCTACATTGTCGCGATGAGGATTATCTCTCTATATGCGGTAAAATATTCGTAAAATAATTTTCTTATCGGGTACCGTTCGATAGTGCCTACGTTTTGGAATATATTCCATCGTTCACTGATATTATATTGTATCACAATCACAGTAAAAATGCACTACGCATACGCGGATATCTCAACCAACGCACTACTCTAACGTAAATGACCGTTACAGAATCCGCGCGAAAATCCCGCCAACCTGCCAATTCTGGGTAAATAAAGAGAGATGAACGACTATCTGGTTTACCGATTGTGTCAAATAAAAGACAGCTAGCGCGTCTTTCCAATAAGTTAAAAAGAGATATACTACTTTCGAGCTGCGATAGAGCAGCGTTGGCGCTTTTAACTATAATAATAAATATTTACGGAACTGACATATTAAAGTAGACGAAAATAAATGTAAAATTGGCTAACATCTTGGTCTATACTATATTATTGCACAATAATTCTTTTTGGACATTCATAAATAATATATACAACTTTTATATAGTATTGTGGAATTTGGTATTTTAATTGAATATTAATAAATTTCATAATTACATGTGGCAACAGCATTTGTTTCTTTAGGCGGTCAGTATACATTTTATATCTCTTAGAACTACTGTAGTAAGTTGTAAAAAGTTACAAGACCACGAGCGTCGGTTTTCAGGAGGAGGAGGTGAAAACAGGGGTAAATGGTAATTTTTCACAATTTTCCGCAAATATCTCGAAAACTACGAGGCCTGGCGCAAATGTCATCCTATACGATAATGATACAATAAATTTCGAACAGAAATGGTCATCTACATAATTATGGTTAAGTTCCGTAACGGTTACGGAGATATTATGTAGTGGGCAAAAATGGTCAAAAATGAAATGATAATTACCCGGATCGGCGAATATAGCTGTGACGCAGAATGAAATCGTAAAATAGCGCCATTTAAAACAGTTCAAGCTCACAAGGCGCGTCACACGAAGCTTCTTATATTCAATGATACAAACGCATACCCAAATGCAGTGGCTGTAGTTGGAAAATATTTTTCCTTTCCATGATTTTACCTAAAAACACCAACGATTTGGATACCCTCCGCCACCAATGTTATTTGTAGACCATCTCAAAACAGCCCGTGTAATCTATGTTCAACTTGGCTACACGTTCCCCCACTTCGACGGCTGATAAACAACATATAACTTACCATCAAGTGCAGCAATGGCTCAATGAGCAGAAAGATCCATTGATGTGGGGTTGGAAAAATATTGGAGATCATCTTCATCCTATTGTGTCTACTCATCCTGCTCCGAAAATATACTCTACCTCATCGTATGCTTCTGCGAAGATGAATCCATCCAATACTGTTAGTGTCGAAGGAAACGTCTCAACTTCTCAAGTATGTGCAGCAATTGCTCAGGACTTGCATGTCTCAATAGAGATACCGTAATCATCGACGACGGTGTGAATAGTGATCTTCAACAGGACGAGGAACAAGCAGATTTGTTTCCTCCACCAGACTGAGTGAACTATTTGATGCTAACTGATAATGAAATTAACGATTCCCCTAAAATCTATAACATTTTTATTATTATGAGTTTCCTTTTTTTCAATATAAATTTTTTAATATATTTCCTTGTTTTTCACATGAGCTTCCTATTCATGAATTTCTCTTTTTAACGAGATAAGTACAGGTTATGGGGACGATTTGACAGAAAAAACGACTGGATAGCAGAAATATATGGTAAATTAAGTCAAAAAGTGGGTACATTGAACTATGGCTAATAACTTGTATTGGACATATTTACAGTCATATTGGTACCTATGACAAATGACAAACTATGGGTGTGTAATATATATCTATAAATATATGCATAGATGTATACATTCTACATACTTCAGTTACTAAATTATACTGTGATAATGTTTTTTTCAAGAAAGTGTACGTGAAATAAAAACAAGGAAATATTTACCACTCCATATCATGGAAACTTTACCATAACGCTTTACCATAACAATTGTTATTCGGTATTTAATGCACATCATGCTCGTGCTCGTGCAACTTTTTCATACGAACAATGAGGAGGGTATGGAAGCATTTCGCTCTTGAAAGCACTTTTTTTTTATGTTTGGGTTTTTGTCTAATTTTATTGTGTCAATATGCTTATTTATGGTTTATCGCAAAATATTTGGCTGCCATTAACGTATAAATAACATGGCCATATATGCGGCGCTATAAGTGTACATCATATAGGTACCAGATGCCATATGGTGAACCGTATATACACGGCATATGATCAACGTACCTTCAGTCACAGTGCGAAAGGTACCAGTATATTAAAGTTGTTAGATCATCAATATTATTAATTACTTATTCGAGTCGTGGAATGTTACATTCTCGATTTTTAACACTTTATAAGAAGTTAAATAAATCAACACAGACATTGCGGATATAACATCACAAGATACTATGTTAGAATAACTTGTTAACGTCAAATGTTATATGAGACTTTTAATGTATACCCACTATTAAATTATAAAATATTTTAAATTATTAGGTACTCCTTTGAGTGTAGATAAATGCTTACGTTATATTTCAAATAAAGCACACATAACAGGCATATATTTCTCTGTAATTGCAGGAAGTATAAGTACTATTGCCATATTAAAATAATATTTTTTTACATTTGTATTAACCCTTATTTTATATTGTTACACTGTTACAATTTGTTAATTATAAGTATAATACTTTACATCTCGAGAAATAACTGTCATCCGGGTTTCCTCAAGGAAGCCATTTGGGTCCAATATTATTTTGGTTATTTCAAATTGCATATAATATTGGAGATACCTAATGTTTGCTGATGATCCACAGTTATTTTCATTAAATGTTGAATATTAAATATGCTGATGCCTTCAATCGAGTTGAAGTGACTTAAATTAATTGATGAAATGGTGTAAGTCAAACGATATGTCATGCCATATAAGTTATTACGTTTCCTCGTAAATAGAACATGTTTATTTTAGATTACCACATAGATAATAGATTATTATATATACTTGAATGAGTAAGAGTAAAATTTGATATTTTGCGCAAATGTTGCAGGTTATTCTGTTTTATTAAGAGGCAAACTCTTGAGATTACTAATATTTTATCAGAAAATTTTATTATATAATTCACTTGTACGCTCTTGCGGAATACTTCTGCATAATTTGAAGTCCTTACTATATTGCTTACATTAATCGATGGAATCTGTTCGGCGCAAAATGTGATTATTTAAAATTTGCATACTTTTGAACTTGTCAATGGTAAAATAGACTACAAAGAGTTACTGAGTTACTGGCATTATTTAGCATAAAACCAAACCAAACCGTGCAACTAGATGGACTAAAGTATAGTACCTACCCGTCGTATAAAAAGTCGTATACAATGGTTTGACCGTAGGAGAATAATTCTACTGTTTCGAAGCTATTGGAAAAAAATATTGTGAAAATGTGGATCCTGATATTGAAAACGAACTTGCTATGAATTCGATAGAACCACAGGTTGAATCCGATGATTCAGATTGATGAATTTAGAAGAAGGAACTTCATAAAAAGAGATTTATTTTTGGACTACCAAGCAAAACAAATTTGTCTAAATGTGTTATTTAAAACAAGATCCTATACATAGGAGATCGCAAATCTACAGTGCTGAGAGTTAACGATAACAGAGCTTCCTTACAGTACTTTCTGTTAGCTTGGGAAGAAAGGAAGAAAAACAAGAAACAAGAGATCTGATGCAGGGATATCCAGCGATTTGGACTTGGTCACAAGCAAACTTTTAAGAAATTTAATTTACAAAAATATAAAAACAATGTAGTTCCCACCATAGAAATAATTTTAAAGAAACTTACAGAGCTTCTAACACCTTGATACTAATCGTAATGGAAAGTCAAAACATCGTAAATTGACGAATAGAATATTTAGAGAAAATAAAATAATTTAGATATAAAGGAAAACATATTTATTATTTGTGCGAAACCTGGTATGCCACCCACGCGACACTGCAAAAAAAGGTTGGACTGATGAATCTACCAGATGTCAGCTAAAAGATTAAGGTACCTCCAAGCAGAGGATCCCGTATGGTAATTTTGCATTGTTAATCTACGGATGGTTGGGTTCAAAATGCCTTAAATTGTACAGTAAAAAGCTGGAAGAATGTAATGTGGATTAGGTACCACAATAATATGGAATCAAATTTTCTGAGGAGTGGTTTGAAAAAGTTTAATTCCAAACATAAAATCCTGAAAGTATTGTATTAGATAACGCAGCCTACCATTCAAACCAGGCTCCCATAATACCCAATATGTACTCTAAAAACGGTAATCCGATGTAAATATTTTGATAATAATTCGATAATCGATGTAAATTGTTTTAAATAGTGCAACAAATTGGAATAAATTGGAATACATATAAATTCCATCTGATTGTGTAAACATAATAATGTAACTTAAGTGCATTAAGTTGTACTCTTTCACCTTCATTGAGGATCTTCAGAGTGATGTACGATTTGTTTTATTGATCATTTATACTAGAATTTAAAATATTAATACTTCAACAATTTCAGTGACTTTTATGACATTAGTTATTGACGGAGCTGACACTCATAGAAAACATAAACCTATTCTACTATTTATATTTCTTCTATTTGAACATATTATACAGTGAGCTCGTAAAGTTTGGAATAAATTCAATTAATCGTTATTGAAGGATTTTCACAGGAAATCCTCGGACACGTCAACTTTATTTTATAAAATGTCACTTTTTTCAGCCATCGATTTTTTTTTTGTTTTGTTCGTTTTTGAGCTATGACGTCATCGACAATTTTTTTAAATGACAACCCATATTTTTTTTCACGGATTTCGATAGAGCACATTTTTCTGAGTGCGAATATGTCAAAAACATAGTACCTTTAACATTAAAGTGTTCGAGATATTCGGTTGCAAAGTTTTAAGAATGAATTATACAAGCGATGACCAAATGCTAATCATTTATCAAGAAAGCGCAGGAAAAACAACAGTTTTGACAGTTGTCACAATTTTGAAGTTTTTCCTCGCAAGTTTGTGTTTTAATCAGTTGAATAATATCATTAAGTAAGTTGATTAATCATTATTCCATCATAATTCATTTTATTTAAAAATGGTCCGTCGTTTGAGTGAAAGGGAAAGAATCGAAATTTTGATGATGATCGGTTACGGGGACAGAGCTCGCACACAAGTAGAAGTTTGCCGTTTATTTAACAACAAATATCCAAACAGAGAACCAATTATACAGTCCACCGTTAGCAAAATAGAACAAAAGTTTTTAGAAGTGGGTCATACGAGAGATCGCCCTAGAACGGGTCGTCCACCAGTGCAACAAGATGTTAAATTGAATGTTCTACTAGAGCTTCAAGAAAATCCCCATTTACCCACCCGCCAAGTGGCGGCAAACAACGGAATAGTTCAAAGCTCCGTCTTGAAATATTTGAAATTGAACAAATGGCATCCATATAAAGTGGTTTTGGTCCAAGAGTTAAACGAAGATGATCCTGACCGTAGGTTACAGTTTTGCCAAACCATGTTGCAACGCCTGATTGATGACGACGGATTTTTACGCAATATTGTTTTTTCTGATGAGGCTACCTTTTATCTCGACGGCACAGTTAACCGGCAAAACTGTAGATATTGGTCTCCTGAAAATCCACACTGGAAAATGGAAACTCGTAGTCAGTTTCCACAAAAAGTTAACGTTTGGGCTGGTATTGTAGGTAATCGTATTTTGGGCCCATTTTTCTTTGAAGGCGTATTAACAGGTGAAATATATTTAGAATTTTTAAGAGACGACTCGGTCCCTGCACTTGCGGTACTTTACCCAAATGACGTAGATCCAGATCTGCCCCATCACACGATATGGTACCAACAAGACGGTGCACCACCCCATTTTGCAGTGATCGTTCGCGATTATTTAAACCATGTATTTCCTAACCATTGGATTGGTCGCAGGGGAACTATCGAATGGCCCCCTAGATCTCCAGATCTCACTCCCCTAGACTACTTTTTATGGGGCTATTTAAAGAGCAAAGTCTATTTCAATAGACCAAATACCATCGAAGAATTAAAGGACAGAATTCGCAATGAAATTCGAACCATTCAACCCGATACTGTTGGTAAGGTTCTGCAGGAGTTTCAGTGGCGGAGGGGATATTGCCAGGAAGTGAATGGAGGTCACTTTGAAAATTTACTCTGATTTTATTTTTTACTTTAATTATTTATCATTTATTTGTTAAAATATTTTTTTATTTGTTTAAATTGTTGTTAAAAAATTAAACAGATTACTCCCAAATCTTTCAAAATGTTCGATAAGCTACCAAAATAAATAATATTACTCCTTAATCTTTTAAAATGTAATAAGCTATAAGCTATTAGAATCAATAAGCTATTAAAAATCTTGACCCGCCCGATAGCTTATGCATGGTGCCATGGTACATTTTATAAACTTTGCAACCGAATATCTCGAAAACTTTAATGTTAAAGGTACTATGTTTTTGACATATTCGCACTCAGAAAAATGTGCTCTATCGAAATCCGTGAAAAAAAATATGGGTTGTCATTTAAAAAAATTGTCGATGACGTCATAGCTCAAAAACGAACAAAACAAAAAAAAAATCGATGGCTGAAAAAGTGACATTTTATAAAATAAGGTTGACGTGTCCGAGGATTTCCTGTGAAAATCCTTCAATAACGATTAATTGAATTTATTCCAAACTTTACGAGCTCACTGTATATAAAAGCATTAAGCATACAGTTATCCAGAAGATGTTAAACTTTAAAATGCAATTCAAAACTTTTAATTTTCGAATTGTAAGTCCTGCCAGCAGGACCGGAGTCCCTGTACAGATGTACTTGTGGAAGCGCTTCCAGCAGGACAAGCGTTCGTACATTCTTTCATTAAGTATCAAATTCATTTATTCTGCTTTTAAAAAACATTCTCATTGTAAAATATTTTTAATTGCAATATTTACAGAATGTAAAACTTTTATTAGTACCTATTACTATGTGCAATAAAAGAGTCCTATTGTATATAATAATACAATACCTGTGGGATTGCCTTATACTAGTTCCTTCAAAGCTATTTCATATAATATATAAAGGATTCCTTAAATATCCTTTAATAGTTTACACAATTATCCGTTAAACGCCTTGGGTGCAAATATTGGAACTAATAATACACAACTTACTTGTATAAATTCTGCCCTTTTTGAATCTATAAGGGTTGTATTAACGTTTTATAAATGCTTGCTCAGCTAATGTAGTTGTATAAAAATGTTTAATAAATGTTTTTAGTAAATGTTCTTTGAACTTTTATACCAAATTGTTAGTCAGGTACAACCAGAGACATTTTAATATGGGGAGACCCAACGGTTCATTCATAAAACGCTAGAAGAGCCGATCTATTATTGTTCAAAAAATTGCAATGAGTGCGAGAGAGAAAATGGAAGGCGGCGGCGGCCATTCGCAAACCTGTTTGGCC
The DNA here is from genome assembly GCA_964058915.1 of Tetropium fuscum. NCBI lineage: Eukaryota > Metazoa > Arthropoda > Insecta > Coleoptera > Cerambycidae > Tetropium > Tetropium fuscum. The sequence continues at coordinate 14,686 of CAXKVY010001883.1, read as the reverse complement.
AAGCCGCCAAGCCGCCAAAGATTGTAGCCTACCTTGAAAATAGCCTAACTTGAAAATGAAAATTATTGCCGATGAAAAGTTACATTTTCTGGACTTAAATGATCCACCATTTTACAAACTATACAAGAATGCACCATAATTACACACTAATTGTTCATCTAAATCGCAATAAATACAAAGATTCATAAAACACACTAAAGAACGCACAAGTACACAACGGCATTTTGGCAACCTCTCAACATCCCCGTTTCCATTCATAAATCCACTTTGAGACGTAAAACCCGAGTAAAACGCATCGAGCGACGTTGCCGTTGTTGATAACTATATCTCAAGGCACAGTATATTTTCGGCTTTCACCATATATTATTAACGCAATTAATCAATACAATAGATTACTTTTTATCAAGAAGATATTTTAAATAACATATTTGTATTAAAATGAATCAGAGTCGTTGAAAGTGTCAAATTATTTGAATATCTCTTAGGGTATTCAAAGACTTAAAATTTATCAGTAAGCCTGGCAAAGGTGCCGTTCGGGAGAAAAAGATGGACGAATAGGATGGAACGGTCTTGGATCGGCCAAATACGTAAACAATTCTGTCTCCCCGTGTTACAATGTCTCTGGAAGCAACGCAAGATTTAATAGGTTATAACTTAACTTCTAGCCAGAAAGACGTACAATTGTGGTAAAAAAAATCGCGAATAGCTAAGAATGTGCAGAATATTCCTAGAGAACTTCAAGTCCTACCAGAAGAATGAAAAGTTCTTTAAAATGCAATTTTGAAAATGCAAGTGAGTTAATTTGTTCCTGTTGGCAAGACGCTGTACGCTATCATTTAGGTGAATATATTACAACTCTAAGCATCGCATAGTAGTTGTCATGTTTCATAATTTTTTTTGGTTTCATATTTCTTTGATGTTTCATGTTTCATATTGCGCCTCAGCTGTGTTTATAAACTACCTAGGTATATCCTCGGCACAAACAGTGTGACTTTTACTGTATATAAGACAATGTATACCTAACGTCTTCAGACATTTTTTCCTTTTTTAATTCCTAGTTAATTTTTTTCAAATAATTTGTTTTTTAATTCAGAAATTTTGATATCATAACACTTCTATTTGGCACAACGTTTTATAGATTTCAAAAATTAGTGGTAAGCACTTAATTATGAAAATGTTTTGAGAAGCTTCCAAAACAGGATTATTTTTGTTTTAATACCTATTTGTTTTGATGCAATTATTCTATTATCTGGACGGTACACCAATCGTAAGTTTATTGTTACCTTTTGTTTACTCGTTAATTTTATTGTTACGCTTTGTTGTACCTATATTAACTCTTTGTTTTTAGATTTTATATATTTATTCTTGTTTCTGTTTACGAAGTTATACTTCAAACATCGATACATATATATTTTAACGTGACTCCCCGTTAGCTATTTGATACTTAATTGTTTGGGCAAACTTTTGACTATGTTTTTATTATCTCAGCTGGTAACTCGTGAATGCGACCTTTACACCGAATTATTAATTTAATTAATGCTAAAAGCCATTTGGAATAAATTAATTATATACCTAGTGCAAATTAAACATATAATTTAGCTCTTACATATAACGTAATTGCTTATAATTGTTGTTATTCTATTTAATATAACCGTTTAACAAATATTAGACACTACCTGTGAATTGATGTATTCCGATGTTGATGCAAACGATAAAAGAAAAAAGCGTGTTCAACCGTTACCGGTTGAATAATGAGCCGAATGACATCACTGTATGGAAAACTTCTAAGTGATGTTCATAACATATTATACACCGGGTTTTCATTAATTATTATAAACCACGGTTATTCAGTTATTAGACAACTTATTAAACAATATTAGGTCCAATCACTAAATTCGCATCATAATTATTCATCATATAATATGATGAAAATGTCATGTGGTTTATAATCGTGGATCACAAATGGCACGTCAGATGATTTACACGCTTCAATTAGTAAGTTTCCATTTTTTTAAAATTTTAATATTTTAATATAAATTAAATGTTACATATTTTTACCCTAATCACGTAGATAAATATGTATATGTCATGTACCTATAATAAACAGAAAAAAAATGTCGGGTTAAAACATTAATACTTCATTTGCTTGACTGGATTTATTTACATCCCGTTAAAGATGTTTTATGGAAATAAAGTGTTATGTTTCAATATAACTTTTTTATTGTTTTCCTTAACACTTTTTTCCGTTAAACGAATTATTCTATTAAACTCTATCTTTGAATCACTCATAATTGGAGAAAGCTCTCTTAGTTTTCTGTTTAGTTGGAATTATTATATGTGGATACTCCTGATCTTATACCATTAAACATATTGAGATCGTAATAATATTAACTAATTAATAATAAATTAATAAAACATATTAAAGCGTTATTATGTTTTCTTAGCAGAAAGTTAGCTAGAAAGTTTTCTTAAATGATTTTCCCATATTTTCTGTATTTAACCAAACAGAATTTGTGGGAATATTACAAGTACACGTACTTGGCAACAACAGAGCCGAAAGACAACGGTATCGATGAGATGCGTTGACAGTTCTCAATTTCTTGATGACGTATCAATGCATATAGACGGAGCTTGGAGCTTGCGTTGGTGTTAAGTACATAGTACATTTAGTAATGTTCCTTCCGCCTTGTTTATAAGAAAGTTTCCGGGAATTGAGCCCTTACAACTTTGTCATTTAAATGTGCCACTTATTTTCAATAAAAAATGGTCGAAAGCTGATAAAACTGCGCCACTCCTAATTTTTCATACTTTCCCCTTTTTACTAGCAAATAAACATTTTTTATGCAATACTGAATACATAAGTATTCAATAGACTGTAGAGAATTAAATTGCCTACAAACTTGTTTACCTTTTTTTATCGAGAAATCAAAATCCGCGTGAAAATCGACAAAAACACAAAATCCAAGATGGCGGATGGCACTTCCGATAACTAATTAATGGGCAAAAATATGATTTCTTTATCTACTCTGAGGGGATATTTAACTGAGTAAATATTTTTCTTTAAAGCACTAGTGAATAAAATATTGTTTTCTTCACTAATACGCATTGAATAATTAACGGTAATTAACAATATGTCAAAATTAAAAAAATTATTAGAGGTAAATATAACACAAGCAATTTACGTTTTTTTATTAGGAGGAAACAACAGGGTCGGTCAAGTTCCCCCCCCCCCAACTGCAGTAACGAAACCGAAATGTACCTACGCCATAATTTTGCACACATTTTGCACAATTTTGTACACCATATCCCGCAGTGGCGCAGCCAGGGGGGGGGGGGCAAGGGGCCAGGGCCCCCCCCCCCAAGCCACAGCTAGTCGACGAGTTATCCGCCAACTAAAAAATCATGAGCCCTTTTAGTAAACAACCCTTTTGGGATTGTTTATGTTAAGTAATATTTAACGAAATAAACATGCGACTATTTTTAACAAAGTATAAGTATTGAAAAATCTCTATATTTCAATGGGTTAGTCATGTAACCCTAATGCCGTTGTGTTTATCGATTACAAATAATAAATATGTCACTCGGATCCAATGATTGTCAAGCCAAAAAATCGTGTACAATAGCTTTATGCATTCCAATTCGCCTAGTAAAAACGGATTTTGTCTGTTACATTACTTTTGAGCTTTGTCGGAGCGACATTTTTTATTTGGAAAATTATTTGAAGCGCACTATATAAAAAGGCGACTTAATTTGAATTTTTAAAAATCACCACGTGAAGTTTGCTAAACGTATATTATATGTATAAAATATTTATTATTTCTCTGTTTGTACCTTTTTTGTTTAATGTTTTGTTGGTTATATGTCTGCATTTGTTAATATATTTTTTGTTTATATTTTAATAACACTGTTGTCAAAATATGACTTTTTTTTCTGTGATTATGACTGTGTTATGTACAGTATATACTTATTTTTTTATACATTTGTATGATTACCATACCCCAATAAACTGTATTTTAAAAATTCTGCATTTTATAAAATTGCACAAAAATACGTCTTGGCGGCTGCCCCCCCCCAAGAATATTTTCTGGCTGCGCCACTGATATTCCCCGAATTTTGCACACCTTGCTCTACGAAGAGGAAAGGGAAAACGTATGGGGGGACTAAATTGACGGTTGCCCCCCCTCCTTTTGCGCGAATGTAAATAGTTTTACAGATGTTATAATCTTTGAATTTTGCATAATTTTGCACACTCATTTCTAAATTTAGCACAACCACCGTGTAGACCCCATAGCCTCTTAAAAATTTATTTTTATCCCCTCCCACGCCCCAGGTAAAAACCATCTTCTAGCCATTATAGTTTTTGAATTTTGCACAATTTTGGACACCTGTTTCCAAATTTTGTGCAACTTCAGTTTAGCCCCCACAGCTACTAACTAAAAAAATTACCTACAGCCCCTGCCACGCCCCTGGTAAAAGCGCACCGATAACGCGGCGCTGTCCTCAAGGCTTAAAGCTTAAATTTTCCCAGTAGTTTACTTACATAAATACTCTGATCTCTGATCTGACTCTTTTCTGATAAAATGCAAACCCATAAACTATTTCAGTTTTCAAAGTTCATTTTGATATAAATATTGCAAGTCGAATTCCTGACTTTTAATTATTCTAATTTTTAATTTTATACAATTCTGTATTTTTTAACGCACCCCCGTATGGACACATCAGTGTCTGTTGATTTTCAATAAACATTATTATTATTATTATTATTATTATATGAGTAATTACCACTTTGTTTTCTACGGTAGGAAATTATTTATGATTCGGTTATGCATACTGAATTGGTAGATCATTAAGTACTCCCAGATTTATGGCTGACCATGGCAAAACCATTGTTGCAGCACGTACACGTTAAACCAGCGCGTGGCGACCGAAGTAGCGGTTCGTAACTGCCGGGCCAAGGTATTCAATAGCACATAAATTTTCTGCCTCTGTGTCATGGAATCCGAGCGCGGCTTGACCAAAGGTGGTCCGCTGGCCAAAAACTGCAATAATAAACAGGCATCGACTGAAATTGCGATTTCACACACGCAACGTGAAGGCTGAAGGTCTGTTAGTAGGAAATAATAATACAACAAATTTACCGTTCAACACTATATTTATATCAGCAGAAATGTAAGAAAACGCGTATTTAAGTTTTGATTATAAACCCAAATATCTGAGGTTGACCTAACGAGTTATGACGCAAGTATTCATTATTTATAAATGTTGGAAGATGCAACCACTTGTTCAGCGGGCAGATTTTCGTTAAGGTAATATTCAATTTTCCATTCAAGAATTCAAGAACGAACTCGTGCAAAGGTTTTTTTTCCGAGTGGACCTTCAGATCTTGATTCTAACGAAATTACTGCTTATCTGTCGCTTTGATTAAAGTTACATAGATCACCTCTCTAGCTATGTTAGAAAACTGAAGAATAAAACGGCTGCTCTGGTGTCGATGACGTACTACTTTCCTACAAATGTCATCTTGGAGTGATATTTGTAACTTCTGGCCCTCGCTTCCTCCAAATTCCTTCATAGTCTTGTTTCTTACAATTACCATAAGATACGAATTAATGTAGTTATGCAATGTTTGTAAAATATATGAAATATTTGAACCCTAATAGATTTTTTTATCGGATAAATTTATCTTTGTAACGAAATAATTTTGCCAATCAGTAATCGAAACTTCGGTTAACGTCCACACTGGTAATTGGGGCATAATTAAAATTTCGGAATAATGGTTGCATCTATAGGAAGATCTTCCTTTAATGATATAAAATTTCGCTTTTGATATAAAAATGTATACCCTGTATTTTTATTTAAAACTTCAGTCGATTTATTGAAGATTATAGTTCCTTAAGCGCCACGTAATTTTGAGGCATCATTCTTAAATGTTTCGATTATTTCTACAGCTTCTACTAGGGCAAGATTCTTGTCTTCGAGTTTTGTGTTAGCTGCTGCGCTCTTAAAGCTGTAGTTTGTTTTAATAAGTTTTGTTTACCTCTTCATTTTTCACAATATTCACGGAGTAGAATAGTAAGAAGTAAGAAATATACACCGAATATGCCACAAATGGTTAAAATATGCATAAAACTGGTACTAAAAAATAAAAGTATTAAAATAAAAAAATATGTAAAATGGCAAACAAAAGTTAGCCCTGAGGATCCATTTATTGAAATTCATGTATATACATCGTCAAAATACATCTGCCATCAAAAATTACTTATCGAATAATTGTTGGGAATCCGCGCTCTAGATATCAACCCAGAATTTGTGTTTTTATAAAAGGGATTTGGAGTTAAAAAAGTCGTTCGGATGTTAATTTTTATTAATTTGTGTTTTGTTTTTTTCTAAAAGTAATTTTAACAATGTAATGTAATGGGACAAATAATTTGCAATTCCTAATTTTGTTGCCTATTATAATCAATCTGAGTATAATAAATCTGACGGCATTGTCGTATTGTTAAAGAACACATTCAGTGTACTATAGATTTATACAGTTGTCTCTGTTAAAATTATTGGAAATCTTGTATACAGTTGGAAATATTAAATTCATATTAACAGCTTCATATATACCACCGAAATCTGATTTAAATACCTACATAAATGACTCAAAATATTATTTTTCAAATCAAAGAAATTGTGATATCAAACTTAACTAGGTGATATAAACATTGATCTCTTAAACATAGCTGACTCCTATGTTGATAGATACGTCTGTGCCTTGGCTATATGTGATTTATTTCCATATATAATTCATAAACCTACCATAGTTACAGCCACTTCATCTACATTAATTGATCACATATTTCTTGGAGTAACAAAAAAATCCGCATGCAGCACAGTACACGTGATAGAAGTAAATACTTCTTTACCGATTCGTTGAGAGAGTGAGAGAGAGAGGGAGATGTAGAGAGGGGAGAAAGAGAGGTATTGTACATATTGGCTTTATGGTAACTGAAGTGTGACACATATGTTCGTGATTCTAAATGGTGTAGATTTCTCGAGAATATAGCATCCATCGTTGTTCCTGATTTAGTCGTGGCAATCTTCCGGTCGTTATTCATATCTAAACCGAATTTCTCACGGAGAAAGTGAAGTAGTGGCAAGGACGCATCCTCCGCAATAAGATCATCATCCATTTGGATCAGATTCGAAAGACCAATCCAGATTTTATTTCACTTGCGAGACGAAAATGTTATTAAATGTGTATTCGCCCTAATAAAAAAGTATTCGCCTCAAAAAATACTTTAGCACAGGTAAAATTACAGTCATATATAATTAAAAGCAATATGGCAGACCATTACTCATTTATTATCTATATATTTACTATCTATATATATATATACTATTTTATTATCTATAGATATAAGAGTTCACTTAAAAACAACGCTAAAATGTACCAGATTAAGAAACTAAATTTACAAGCTAGAGTCTTAAAATCCAAACTAGAGCCTTAAAATGAAAATTGGGAAGAAGTTGACTCTGACATTGCCTACAATATATTTATTAAAAAAGTATTAGACTATATTAACCGAAGTACTTCTTTTAAAAATTTAACAAAGAAGAAATTTAAATTAAAACCATGGATGACCCAAGGACTTCTCAATTCTATTTGCCATAGATACCAGTTAAAAAGGAAATTTAATATATTAGATACATAGTCGTCTAAAATGGCGTATATAACTTATAGGAATTTTCTCAATGGCTTAACCAAATAAACTAAATCCCAGTACTATCACAATAAGATTGTTGCAGCACAAACCGTTTATAAGAAAATTTGGCGTGAAAATAATAATGTCAATAATTCTGCTTCTGATTTGAAGAATAAATCGTCCTTTTGTATTGTTAATAACGACGACCACAAAAATAACTGACGCAGATAACGCAAATTATTTCAACAATTTTTTTGCAAATATTGGCGCAAAAAAGGCAAGAAAAGATTGGTAGTATTTCAGTCAGCAACAAACTTAAAAAAGAGTCTTTGTTTTTACCACCTATTAGTAATAATGACATTGTTTCCATAATCTCTAGTCTAAAAAACAATACCTCTCCAAGTCCCGATACTATAACCATAGATATTTAAAAAAAATTCATATATATTTAATTGATCCGTTAAGGTATATAATTAATTTGATTTTTTCTACTGGTGTTGTTCCTAAAGGGTTTAAGGAAGCTGTGACTATTCCAATTTTCAAGTCTGGTGATAGAAAACTTGTGACTAATTACCGACAAATCACTCTCATAAATAATTTGTGTAAATAATTTGTAAAGTGTTTGAGAAAGCTCTGAAAAACAGATTGTCATTTTTTCTAGAGGAAAATAAGATTTTATCGAGTGGTCAATTTGGTTTTCGGGAGCAAATGTCTAACAAAGATGCTGTGCATCAACTTGTTTGTAACATTACAGATAATTTAGATAAACAAAAAAACTGTTTCTGTTTTACTCGATCTCGCCAACGCATTTGATACTGTTAATCATAATATTTTATTTGAACGTTTGGAATCTGTTAGGACTAGGAGTGTCGTATTAGATATATTTACAAATTATTTGGATGATAGACGTCATAGTCAAAAATTAACAAAACATGTAGTGACTCGTTACCGATTACCATGGGCGTACTCAGAGGACGGTATTGGTTCCTATTTTATTTTGATTTTATATAAATAATATCTCTAAATTATCCAACACCACTGCCTCAGTAACCTTATATGCAGATGATACAGCTATATTATTTACTGGTCACAATTGGCCAGAGGTATCTCACAGAGCTGAAATAGATCGTAAGTATTTTTTAACTAGCTAGATTGTAGTCTCCTTAGTATTAATGTGGTTAAAACTAAGTTCATTACTTTTGCATCATCGTTAACTGACCAACCCTCTATTGATAATATCAAAATGCATAAATGTTCATGTACAAATATTTTAAATTGTTCATGTTTTACTATTCAAAAAGTAAATTCTTTAAAGTATTTGGGTATAATGCTCGATGAGTGTTTACGATGGGCTGAACACATTGAATATACTGTTAAAAAATTAAGAAAACCTGTTTATAAATGTACATATTTTTAATGTTTATGAGGCATTGGCAGTCTCAATTTTAAGATATTGTATAACTGTATGGGGAGGTATGTATAAAACATTGATGCATAGTCTAAATGTTATGCAAAATAGTATATTAAAAATTATTATAAAAATAGAATTTATTCCACTACAACTTTGTATAAGGAGGCTAATCAATTTATTCTGAGAGAATTATATATCTATTACTGTTTGCTGCGGATACTTAATACTAATGTTCCTTATGTTTCACATTCCCACAATAGGGAACATGACTAAAATTTAAATAGAAAAATAACACTAAGAAACATAGCGTAACGTTGTAATAAAACGTGTACTTCACAAAAAAAAAAAAGATTTCTAATTCCACGCGAATGAGGGATCTAAACAGTGATAAAATTGAATAGGCCCTAAAAGAAGTGGCGTCATAAACTACAATATTCGGTAGGCGTTGCGCCGGAAAGCGGCCGAATGAACTATGAAATCAAGCGGCCGACTGTTGGGATCTCCCGTAGCCGACCCAATCGGTCTCCTGGTCGTTTGTAAATTGTAGGCTGTGGCCTCAAGACTTTGAACCTGTTTGAAACGGTTCGCTCGCGCGCGAGAATTTAATAATTTATAACAAATTTATTATTGGAAATTAAGGCTTCATATTTTGCATATCTTTTCTGTATGGTAGAACATTTTCATGCAATCAAAAAATGGGAATGCTCGATATATAGCATATATTATTACAGATATTCCTCGATGTAAAAAAGTTACACACAAAGATTTGTATCGTATTTGTGTCCTAAACGGTTTAATATATTGCCAAAAAGAATCAAATGTATTTCAACGAAGTCAGTTTTAAAGAGGGAACTAAAGACGTTTGTTATTGAAACCATACTTTGTTTGAACCTACTTTTGGTTAATATATAATTGCACACAACTGTATCTTATATATATCTTATATCTCTAGTATTTATAAAATAGTTAAAATGAAATCTTGTTTTTGTAGAATGAATCGCACAACACAAGTTTACTTATGGTGCGATTAATCATGCTTATATTACTTTTTTTTATTGTAATGATGTCCAATATTTTGAACCTGAATATTTTGAGGCACCTCACGTGCTTCTTTCAAAGCTGTCGGTAAAAGGATCAAATTTAATATTGTACTATTGTAATATTTTTTCTTGAATTATCTTGGCAGTTGAATTCCAGATTGTTTTAACTGCATATTATTTGTATAATATTCTCCAGTTTTCTTTTTCATATTATAAGCCCAATCTTTTAACATATCTGCTATATTTTGTAATAGTTATTTCTGGCAGTTCGTAATATCAGACTTGACAAAACTCCATAAATCCAGGAATTGATTTTTCTATTTTTTGAAATTTGTTCAGTCGAAATTTTTCCAAAACGACTCATGTTTTTCACAATTCTTACAAATTATAGCTAACAGGACAGATTGTAAAGTGACGTGGGACTACTAGATATACTCTGCTTTTTAGGAACGCATTTTTATCGGTGATAAAAAACGATAATATCTATCGCGAATATCTATAAGCAATTTCAGTAGTTCAACATGGTTCATGGTCAGAATATCAATGATAACTTATCTCAATCTCTATATGTTATTGTCTAACTTAAAAGGTTTTTTTGGTGCTTCAGATAGCTAGGTACCTATATTAATATCACGTTTTACTTCTTATCAAATTAGATCATCTAGTTTCACAAATTTCAAAAAATTCAATAGATACTATTAAAAGTAGAATGACTTTATGCTTACAAGATGAAATGAATAACGTTTCTGCGTGGTGTGAGGAGAGATGGTAGACAATATTGGATTTAATTTTTTACTAGCACTAGTTTTTACAACTACCATAATGATTTGGTTAAATTTTTTGTTAAAACTGGCATTTTTAGGGGGGAACTTACAGAAGAAGTTACATGTGTAGTTCAATCGTAATTATATGAGACAACCAGTCCAAGATATTACTTTTGGTTATCACCTAGTTCACCTTTCATGGCGGATGTTGAGCCATGAAGGCCACCCATCCCTTCCTCTTTTCACTACGGTGCTTAATTATATCGTTTTGTCTAAATTTTGGCATGCGGTGAGGACTAGAATCATAGGTAAGTTCTTCCATCGCAGGACATCTCTGCGATGATAACTCAATGGGAGATCGTTTGTCCTTTGTCATCACAAGGCTTTAGAGCAGAAGCAAGACATACCTAATAAGTGAGTTGCCGTAAAAAAAGGTGAATGTAAATTGCAACTTGTTAATTACTATTGTTTCAGCCGGGGCTGAAATTAATATTTCACACCTTGGCAGCGTTGAAAATTTGTATTAAAATAGATGCAATGGTGACTTCAACTTCATAACCCGGTGATCTTAATTTAGTAATACCTCTAAATATACCTCCAGCATGATGGCGCGCGAAATCCGTAGGCAGAATTAAAGACAAGAGACAGAAGACAAAACAAGACACAAAATGGTTACAACATTTAGAGAATGTTGTTGCCGACGCCGAGCGATATTGGTTCATAGTTCCTTCTGACAAGAATGGCAACGGCATGTCTACCATAGCAATTTTGTCTGCCAACAAATAAATGTAGACTTACTAGATCTTTGCGTATACAATAATTAGTCTATCAAATATAGGCACTCAATAATTAGTCTATCAAAAACCTTGCCTTTACCGTTACTACAAAAATATCATTTTGGAGGTCCTTCGATGCGACCAGGTCTATGTCAGGTCAGTGGTGCCTCTTATTTTCGTAACGCACCCGTAAGATGAATCCTGTGACGTTCACTCTGTCTGAGACGGAAGAGCTCCCGACTCTTGGTTGATTTCCCGGGAGCTGATGTACGATGTGATGTAACAAAATTGATTGATCGTTTTCACTAATTGGAATAATGAAATTTGATTTGTATTATGTACATGTAAACGGCGGCTGGTGACATTTTGTTTGTTCTTTTTATACCACTCCGTTGTGCTTGCTAATATTTTCTACATATACACTACTTAAACTAGAAGCGATATTAGTTATGCCCAGTACCTGAAAGATGACAATAGTATCCATATGCATGGCCGATTTTTCGTGTTCTTTTTATATTTTCGCTTTTATAACTGGAATGCACTTAACTTAAATTCAATATGGGCACAGAAAGTTCGTTTTTTTTAATGTCTACCTTGTCCGTCAGATTCAGAGAAGCTAAGTTTAAATTCATGAGATCACACACCCTAATTTTTTTGTCTTCAACCTTCAACTTCAGAACAATATTATAAAACAAAAGAACGTCAACCGTTTGATTGGTGAGTACGACAGTGGGCTGGTCGAGCTACGCCCGCAACCCGTTTAAAATCGCGAAATAAGAAGCGTGCCGTTTCCATGGCAACCGACTATTTGCTACGAGAAGCTCGGCCGCTGGCTGGGCGTTCAACGTTCAGCCTCGGCACTCAGCCGGCAGATTTCTTCATAGCTGGTGCGAGCGGGGTCTATAGTGCGGGCGCTGAATGCAAATGTAAATATTGTAAGTATGATATTAAATATAGGTATATTAGATGTTAGTATAAGTAAATGTTTTATTTAATTAAATTGAATCTGCAGAAAAACGTATGAATATGAAATAATAATTAATTACATGCACAGCGTCATTTGCATAGGGAGAGCGGCGCCCCGCAGCCCACCCTCACCAGCCACTGCTGCATGTCAGGCAGAAAGAAGTATCGGTCACGGTGATTATTTCAATAGAACCACAATCAAGGGTAATATATTTTGTGATTTCCTTTGCCGTGTCTCGTTACATTCAACTATTAGTATGCTAAACACACCTACTTAAAATTATTGTTCTGTTACACGTTTTCAAATTCAAATTCACACTTTTAAGTTGATATCAAACTTTTCAGTGTTAAAAATTAAAAACAAAAACCAAGCGGCATCGAATATAATTACATTTCTCACAAAAATAAATTCTTCAAACTAAGTATTTTTAATTCGCTTTCTGTTTTACTGAGTGATTTCTGTTTTACTGAGTGATATATTTATATGATTTGTTTCTCTCGATTTTAGATGCTTTTTAATTAAAAAATAAAAATAATTAATTAAATATTAGTTTTACTATGTATTTTTTTATTTTTCAAATTTGATTTCTCCTGCACTTATTTACAAATTTTTATTTTAATATAATTTCTAATACTTATATATACATTTAATTTAAAAAAAATCTATTTCAAAAAATACATCCCTTCTCCACGAAAACTACCCCTGATTGGAATTGTAGAGGCCTCCTATTTATGAAACTTAAAATTTATCCATGACACGTCACATATATATTATAATGTTATTTTCGTACTGGAAAAATTTAATTCGATTAATTGAAAATATTATTGAAATTTTTATATATAAGTATACCTTTTTATACCTCTTATGCTCCGGCTATGTTCAGAAAATCAATATACCTACGTACTTATTTCAGTGGTGGGATCTAGAAGTAAGCTGTGAGAAAACCATGCAATCCACAATACAAAGAAAGATAATATATATCAATTTACACATTTATTCAAACAAATTCGATGATTACTATGTTCTAGAAATATGTATATGATCAAATGAAAATATGGATGTATGGTAGATAAGAGAAAATTATATTAAAGATACTGTTATAAAAATTTCTATCCTCTACTTAACCTAATATAAAATTGATGACATGTCTGACATTTATAGAAATTTTGAGGTTTTAAGTCTAAATGGGTTTCACTAAAATATTATATCTTTGAGCTCTATTTAATCTGCAAAACTGGTTACAAATTTATATTTCCGATCTACGTTCCGTCTTTTCTCTCCTCCCTTTTTCTTTCCTCTTAATTATTCTCTGCATAACTCGGTCTCAATCTCTATCTTCTATCTGTTTCTTAATTTTTCTCCAATTATTATTTTTTCTTCCCTGGTTCCAATTTTTGTTTTCATGCATTCTTGATTAAATTTTTTTATAAAGTCTATGTCATGTACATTTTCTTACTTTAATTATCGAATTATCGATTAATTATTTGTGTTTAGCATCATTACACTTTCACTATGTCTACTATACACTATCCTACTGTTTAAGTTTCTACTTCCTATTTAGTCTATACTATCATTTTCCCTTCTATATCTGATATATCTTAATACATAGGTACATATATAATTTTGCATTCGTAATCATCTATGATAATATGTCATTTCATACCTACCAAATTGTCTTGCACAATACTTTAACGATCAATCTCTATGCTAAATTCTATTTTCTTCTTAATATATATATATATATATATATATATATATATATATATATATATATATATATATATATATATATATATATATATATATATATATATATATATATATATATATATATTGTGAAAAGTAATCTTGGGTTTGTAGCATTTCATTACATAGAGAAATAAGCAAATAGACGAATAATAAGGAAGATACATTTACCAGTCCTATATCTGGACATACACACGGAAACGAACCACTTAGAAGTACAAGTTCTTTCACCTTCATTGAGGATCTTCAGAGTGGTGTACGACCTGTTTCATTGATCATTTATACTTGAAT
>CAXKVY010001882.1:0-13722 GCA_964058915.1 Tetropium fuscum | reverse complement strand
AAAAGTTATTGACAGATAGATTGAAAGATAAAAGGCTTATAATTAAAAAACCGCTGATCATAGGTATAGGAACATCTTATATGGATAGATGGGGATTTTTATATTCTTTCAGTTGCGTTAATAATATATGTGGTGTTCTATTTAAAAAACTGACTTATGACTTATGGCTATTTTTCAAACTTGTCATTAGTAACATATATTTTAGACACCCTATGATAGATATGGTGGAATAGTTTTTAAATAAAGTAAAATTTGATTTTTCGTATTAATACCTAATCGTGATATTAAATTTTCTGTTAATCCACTTTTGGTAAAAAAAATACCAAATAAGTAGTATCTCAAGAACCGTAAGAGATATGTATAGGAGAGACATGCTTAATGGAACTTACTCATATTCTAATGTAGATCCAAAAATGTAATAATATAAATGGTGAGTTCTATTTGATATAATTGCTTTTGATTAACCGGAAGTGACAAAGTTGAAAATATTTTAAAATTTATAGGTAATTTTTGTATGTATTCTGTGTATTGGTTATGTATATATGAAAGTCTCAGTTTCCGTAACCAATAGCGAAGGTGATAACGACACATCTATTTATTGGTTAAATGGAGATACGTATGTTAAACATTACCTCCAGTATATTAGGAGATTATTTAATGGTTCGTGTATATTTGATAATGAAAAACTTTTCAGTTGCCACAAGGGTCTAAATAGTAGTAGTTATTGTTATTTCATTCTCGTTTCCTGTTTATATATCTGTTTTGGTTTATGTTTTTTATTTTTATAGAATTAATTTTTGTTACGGTGTTCCACATCCTTAAAAATGTATAACCTAATATGACACATGCAGTTATTAAATTTAATACATTATTTCAAGAAAATTTTAAGAGATCTTTTTACTTCAAAAACAGTGGCTTACGAAAATCTCCGTATCTCTTAAAATACTGGGTCTAAAAAAACAAATCAAAAAACGGAAATGAAGCCCATGAATTAAGGTACAAAAGAATTAGGCACCCATCATTCTCGTTCTATTAGTACAGCCTGTGTTTGCATTTGAAATGTATGAAAAAATCAATTCTTCTAAATCCGCTGTATCTCTTAAAATAAACAAACTCGAGACGTACACAACATATATTATTTTGCTAGAACGATAGACCTACTTCTTCATTTCTTCTAAATGATACTTCTACGCCACTGGTTAAATAATGATCATATTATGTGCGTGTATCGTATATAAACGAAAATATTGTAAATCATTGACATTTATGTAGGTATGTATATACATAAATGACAATTTTTTACAATATTTTCGTTAATTTTCTTTTATTAATTTTTATAAGTAATAGGTGGTTTTTAAGGGTTGAAAATTTGGAATACATAGTAAAGCATGTTCAAGAACATGAAATAAGTCATAAAATAAGTCGGTGACTACCACCGACATTTCTATAGCATCGGCCACTATGTGAAGCAGTTCTACTTGAGACTATGTATTGACACCGACACCGATAATATCGGAGTGTGCGACACCGCGCTAATGTATCTGTACATTATCGACAATTTTTCAGTAGCTCTTATAAAGTGTTCCATATTGTTATATAAATTGAGTTAAATCCTTTATTGAAAGCGATTTGCGTCGTCGCATTTAAGGTAGTCATCAGTTTAATTTGCATTAATTGAACAGCGTGCCGTTATTATTAACTAGACAATTGAACCTGGAAATAAAGACGGCCGTGCCAACATAGTAAATAGTAATAGTACGCCCGACGATATCAACGTCTAGCCTAGTCGCCGTAACTTCTCCAAACCAATTATTCTATAATTACCTCAATTGAATACTACAATAGTCCGACTTATTAATAGATTAATGGTTCTATTTCATGCGACATTCGTTAAAGTACCTTAACTTGCGTATATCTGCCCGTCTAAAATTTTATGTGGGTTGTATGGCCATAGGCGGAAGCCTTATTGTGCGTGTCTATGATACGGCTAACATATAAAACTACCTACACTTGCCGAATTGAACTTAATTTAAAATGCATAACATCTATTACTACTTGTGTAGTGACGCAATGAATTTATTTCTGTAAATCCTCTGCATATTAACTATATCTTATTTATTTTTTACCTATTTATTTAGAAACGCCATATTATAATAAGGCAGCAGGCAATAATAAGGGAATAAATAGCTCTAAACTATACATGGTGATTCAGATTTAATCTTGATAAATATAGGAATCTATAGGACAGGTTAAAATATTATTGTATTTATTGTATAAATATTGTATTTATGTCCAAAATCGCTTTATTTCGGAAATAGAGGGCGCTGAATTTGTTCTTTTTTTTTTGTTTCTTTCCTCATCTCATCATCAACCCTTGCAGTGCAGTAATTGAAGATAAAAATTAGTACCTATATTATATATACCGTGGTACTGAAGTTAGTAGTACTTTTACTTCCGGGGTAAAGTTTATAGCCCGACCGTAGAGAGGGCCATAATTTACCTGAGGGATCAAAAGTACTTCAGTCGCAAGGTCGCAAGGTATAAGCACATAGAAACCTTTATAGAAACACAGATAATTATTAGGGATAAAGCAAATAATGGGTCATTGATTGACAATTTCGTAACCATAGAAATGTTGCGTTATGACAAGATTAATTTGGAGACATTGTCATTAGCTCGATTATAAGTGAAGAAGGTGTCTAGGGTAGCCAAAGTATGTCAATATCTGCTGAAATCACCCAGAAAAGACTGGTCAATGACGAACTGTAACAACATTAATTTGGGTAAATATTAAATCAATAAAACTCCTGTTACATTGTTTTGCTTGTAATTTAACCCTTCCGGGATTTTTGTCAATATATGATCCCGGAGGGACAAAAAGTGACACTTCAGTCCCTGTCATAAGGGAGCGAAGTTATTACTCCAGTCCCGGAAGTAGGAAAAAGCTATTATCCCCAAATTCTTTTAACTTCTATCGATTTTCGCGAAAATTTGGAATTAAGCTCATTTTATCCTTATAACTTCAAAAGTGACATATGCCCATGTGTTTTTTGCATTTGAGGGGTTATAACTATTCCTTTTTGAAAAAAAAATTAAAAACTCAGGTTTAAGCATTTTATGGATTTAATTAGGTAGAATAAAGCTCCTTTCATGTTCTTGAACATGCTTTACTATGTATTCCAAATTTTCAACCCTTAAAAGCCCTTCAAAAATCCCTAAAAATTTTATACACATAAAAATTAATAAAAAAAAATAAACGAAAATATTGCAAAAAATTGACATTTATGTACCTATACCTACATAAATGTCGATGGTTTACAATATTTTCGTTTATACACGATACACGCACATATGATCAACTATGAAACTCCAAAATTAATTAAAATTAATTTTATTAATTAATTTAAATTAATTTTAAAAATTAATTAAAAGAAAAATTGTTATCTCCGACAAAATGATATTGGTTTTTCTACCATAACTCCCTCAATTTTGAAGCTACAACGTCCATTCAACAACCATTTTAGAGGTAATTTATACAGGCTATAAAATCATATACATTTCAATATGCCCAAACCCTTCAAATTCAAAAGGTAAAGGGTTGAAGGGCTCGGGCACGTTGTTCCGCGCACTCTAACAGTTATATCTATTGGAAATTAGGCTATGGAAATGAAAAACACTGTACTTGAATGAAGACTATTTTATTAAATAGTTATCTAAATTTCCAGACACTGTACTTTTCACCATTAAAGGCTTGAATGTTTCTTTTTAATTTTAAATTTTCCATAGTCTTTGTATTATCACTATTTTAATTACTACACGAGATTATATAATAAAGTACTTAGTTGTTATTATAGACACTACACTAATTAAAATATACAATTAAGCACGTATTGTTCTTAGTACTTTTCACAGAACACAGAATATCATAACGCGTAATCTGGGCCCATAACCTATTGGAAATTAGGCTATGGAAATGAAAAACACTGTACTTGAATGAAGACTATTTTATTAAATAGCTTTGGTCTCTACTATATAAGTGCGTCTGTATCCTATATGAACATCTACACAACTGTTTTAAGCTAGAATATATTTCTCACATTATGCACTAGCAATAGTCCCTAATGCCCTAAGATTAAAGTGAGTTATTACGTCTAGGATTAAAGTGAGTTATTTATTATAAACAACTTATAGACTTTACGACTAAGAACACTTCACTCGGACCCTTAGATAAAATAAATCAGTTTTTGTAATATAATACTTTTCTGTTATGACTAACAATATCTCCGTTAATTTTTTCCTGCAGAAATAGAAAAAAATCCAAAATTTTTTTAAGAAAATACTACATTTTTATACTTGTTTGCGTATCTTTTTTAGTTTTGAAGTTACACTGTATTCCATTTGAAGTGGACCAACGAAATTTAGGGTCAAATTTAAGCTGCCGTAAATTTCGACCCCAGTGGCGTATATATATATATATATATATATATATATATATATATATATATATATATATATATATATATATATATATATATATATATATATATATATATATATATATATATATATATATAAATATATATATATATATATATATATATATATATATATATATATATATATATATATATATATATATATATATATATATATATATATATATATATATATATATATATATATATATATATGTATATATATATATATATATATATATATATATATATATATATATATATATATATATATATATATATATATATATATATATATATACAGGGTGAGTCAGTTTTTTGTAGACAAACTTTAACAGGGGATAGAACGCACGTTTTTAAAAAGAAAAGTGCCTATAAATATATGGCCGATCTAGCTTCCTAAGGAAGATACAAGGTGTTAAAGTTTCATTTTTTTTTTACATTAATGTGTAATATTTTCTGAACGGAATGATATATTCACTAAATATTTTACACATATCTTAACCTGCATAGGATCAACATTTTGTATTGTTCCTGTCGAAAATACTATAGTGGATGTTACTTTTTTCGGGTACTTCGGATATTCTACATAATGGAACTTTTTTTTCGTACGCCACTGACATTATCTGATACATATTTCTAAAATAACGGCCCCTTAGTAACAATTTTGATCTCTTGTAATTTTGCTCTAACTATGACAGTTTTCGAGGTATTGGCCGTTGTTTCTCTGACAGTGTAATGTCGTTATTATAATTTTTTTTTCTCGAATTTTCTTTATGACTTATAAACGAACGCTTAGATTTTTTCATGTTTCAGAATAGTCGAAGTACCCGAAAAAAGTAACATCCACTATAGTATTTTCGACAGGAACAATACAACATGTTGATCCTATGCAGGTTAAGATATGTGTAAAATATTAAGTTAAGATATGTGTAATAGGCACTTTTCTTTTTAAAAACGTGCGTTCTATCCCCTGTTAAAGTTTGTCTACAAAAAACTGACTCACCCTGTATATATATATATTTATATATATACGAAAACGATAAACGATACACGAAAATGTAACACCTAAATCGGTAGTTAAATATGGAAAATATAACAAATTATATAAAACTAAATTATACATATACCATACAAACGAACAGAGTATAGATATGCGCAAGCAAACAAGTGTCTACTACAATCAAGGCAGAGTATAGCTAAACGTCGCATAGCAATACGTCTCATTGGTCAAGCCATAATATCGTTGTAAGAAAATTAATAATCGCCAGAAAAATCTGTTTATAGTGAAAATATAATAGTCAAGTCATATTAAGAATTACAGAACATTAATAATTAATAAACTATTTCTAAATTGAGCATATAACATATTAAAGCATAAGAGTAAATACGAGGGTTCGAGGCTATAGCTACGAGCCAGGGTCAAATTGTTAACGAACACGCGAGAGCGAGTAATATTAGACGTCAGAAATTGAAATTAACTGAAAACATGTGTTCAGAATGTAAAATTATAATATGTGATGGTTTAATGGCTGCAATTATAAAAAGTAAAATTTAAAAATAAACATGATTGGCCATAGTAGAATAAATAACATTACCAAAAAAGCAGGTAACTAAGAAATTGTTTTGTTTTAAAAGGAAGAACTTCCTTAGCAACAAATAACAGGAAAAGTGAAGTCGAGTTATGTCATTCTAGGTAGTAGCTGTGCATTGCAATTTTGTAACGAAAGGTAAGTTTAATTTAAATTGATTGCTATAAATTCAAGCTGAATATACATATGCTTTCGGAGTAGTGAAACTAATAAAATAAGTATTTTCTTCGAGTTTGTAAGATAAATGTAACGAATCTCGGTAGCTTCCCAGCCAAAAAAAGGTATATATAGTGCAACGAGGATAAGGACAAGTTACAAACATCCTAAAAGTGCAAACAAGTATATGAAGTCAAGAAATAGTTTCGAGTGAGTGAAAATTACATTATATATAACAAACCACACCAAACAAAGTCAGCAGTATCCCGCCAGCATTCCTACATCAGTGCAACGGATCGCCGCTAGATGACACCACGCCAGTGTAGTGAAATGTGCGGTAAATAAAAAAGTGACAAGTGTCATAAGGGGGTTATCTCTGTTTACAAAGGTAATAAAGTAATAAAAACAATCATTTGGTTAAGTTAAGTTAAGCAAATTTAGTTAAGGCTTATTGTTTATAGAGGACTCAGTCCCATGTTAGTAGTATTAATTAAGTTATAGTAGAATTTCGTAGGGATAGATATTAAAGGTTATAAATTTCTCCAATAATTATAAAATAAACATCATCATATGTAATATATATATATATATATATATATATATATATATATATATATATATATATATATATATATATATATATATATATATATATATATATATATATATATATATATATATATCACATCAAGCATCACATAAATTTTATCCTTGAGATTAATATCGTTAAAACAAATAATTAAATTCCAACTAATAAGTTAATCAATAATCATATAGCCTAATTGAACCTCCTCTGAGATAAGAATACTCACTCTGGTATAAAATCCTCCAGAATATATATATATATATATATATATATATATATATATATATATATATATATATATATATATATATATATATATATATATATGTATATATATATATATATATATATATATATATATATGTATATATATATATATATATATATGTATATGTATATGTATATGTATATATATTGCACGAATCCATTTCCATTCCTACATAAATATTTTCAATTTTCATTTTTTAGTGGTATTTTAGATGTAACAATAACTTGAGTCTACTACAAAAGTTTCTATACAAATTAAAATTCTTCTCTAAAAATCTGTTTCATTTGAAGTTTAAATATTGAAAGCCTTGCAAAAGTTCAGTGCATAAACTATGTTAAAACTTACGTTTGGATCCTTCCGATTTAGTTAATTTAACGGTGCCATAAAACGATTGACTTGGTAGTATTTACGTGAATGAAATTAAAGTAGTACTACTACAGTTACAACGAGAATAAACCTGTGACGGAAATAATATAAATATCGTGTAGGTGTAGTCGTAAAAGTTTCTTGGAATGAATCAGTTGTTAATTTAGCAGCATATATCTTTGGACTTTAAAGAATTGTTATTTCAGTGGACCTTGTTTAGCAAATCGTCCAGGCAACCTACCAAACGTTATTTCTAGGTTTACATGGTATTTATTTATTCTACAAGCGTTTATATAGGTACATAACAGTTCTATTTCAAGATATAATAGTTATTCATAACAAATGGTGCTGTAAGGGTAATTTAATTAAGATAATCGTTAATAACGCCAATGTTTTGAGGGACAGAAGATTTACTACTCAGCAAATGAAAAACGAATTAGAGGAGGCGAGGCAAGTTCAACTAAACGATCGGAAACTGAGAAGGCACAGCCTTTTGATAGTGCAAAATCTGCAACGAATCAAGAGGGTAGATAATGAAGAATGAAGAAATATCCTATTCACCGACAAGTCAACGTTTTCTCTCAGGCGTTTCTTATAAAAAACATTTTTCGTCTAGAGTAAGTTACGGAGGGGGTTCGGTAATGGTGTGGGGTGGCGTGTTTTGAAGCTCGGACGGACTTGGCCATAGTGATAGGGGAGCCGCAACAGCCGATAGGTTTATAAAAAAGTCATATGTGGTTCCTTTTGTCCCGTTCATCGAGGACGATTTTATGATGATGCATGATAATGCCAGAGTGCATGTTGCAAGTATGGTTAATGAGTAGGTATTTAGCCGAGGTTGATATCCCAGCAATTAATTATATTCCTCGAAGCCCAGACACAAACCTAATGGAACATATTTAGGATGCTCTTAGGAGGAAAGTACGACCTCGTCTGTCATAAATTTACAACAGTATATTGAAGTTCTAATAATAGAAGAATGGCAGTAAATCAAGCAGACTTACATACAAAACCTATTTGAGGGCATGTCAAGACGAAATGCAGCAGTTATTCGTGCACTTGGGGGAAACATGTACTAAGTTGATTAGTTTTTTTAAATTTTTTTTCAGGTCGGTTTCGTTTGTTAAAATTCTAAACTCACTAGCATAGAAAACATATAAAAATGTAACGTTTCTTTAAAACCCTTGTATATTTTACAAAAATAAAGTTATTGTAACAAAAAATACAAAAAGAAAATGTAAGGAACATGTAGCTTGATAACAAAATAGATATAAATTATAGGATATAACAGATTGGCAGTTAAATATATTATTTTAAAGTTAGAGTAATAAGGCACTTTTTTTGTCACCCTGTATAATAATTCAAATTTATAATCATTAAATTATATGTAAATCATTTAAATTATATGGCGCCCTTTACAAAACGAAAACAAAGGGGGAAAGGTGTTACGTTTATTGTGACAACGATATGAAATTATATTTCTAAACTACTATTAAATGGAACAATGAATTTGTTACATACTCGTACAATTATTTGAAAACAATCAGTTCCGCATTAACTGAGAACCAGCTAATAATTATTCAACATCTGGCAATTGTTGACAATTTATATTAATTATAATTTTTTGCCGGTCGGTGTATTATTAGACGAATTAAGTTTATTATTGACTTACTAATTAATTATTGCTAAGCTAATAGGATTTAAAGACTGATCCATTTCGATGTTTATTAAAAGGTTATTTATATAACATGATGTAACGTAACGCGATCGACAGTGCAAAAAATAACAACGTATTTTCTCAATTGTGGGAACCACAATTCCCACAATATATTTACATTTTCTACCTGATTATTTTCTTATTAATGTAGGTATTCCCTACATTAGTGCCCCCAATTTTTTATTTTTAAATGGGATTACTACGTTTACTATAATACTACTTTATTTAAAAAAGAGAAATAACGAGATATACTTTTCCTCAATATATGAGCAAAGGAATCATACCCTGAAATACTAGCACGTCATTAAGGAACACCCTGTATATACCTTTCTCGATCCAGTACTCTTATATGTTAATATTATTAATAAGTTATATACTAACACTTAACTGCAGTATTACGTTATGAATAACAATTAGGTACCGTTCAGTTATGTGCTAAACTAGTCGATTATATCAATATGGAATTATTATTCCGAGATCTTGACCATGAATGTAGAAAAGAATGCATTAGGGTAACATAATTTTCTATATTCCAATATACAGGATGTCCCATTTTTATTCTGAGGAAATTCAGGAAAAGGCAGACCCGATAAAATTAAAGGGATTTTGCTATATAAACTTATTTCGAAATCTGAACCCTTTCCGAAATACAGGGTGCTGAAGTTGATTTTTAAATAAAAATTTTTGTTCATATGTGAGTTACAAACCTTCTCAAGTTTTGTGTAGTGAATGCCACGGTGCAGTAATACACAAAATCTCAGATCGACAGAATGAGCCAGTGGCGTGAATTCCGCAGTTGCCGATACCTTTTATAAAAAGTTAGTGTTAGGCCACTGACTGATCTTCAAAACAATAAGTAATTTTAATTGTCCGTGCATTGTTCTGCCAAAAAACATTCTTACGTTTTTTTCATAATAGGCACCGTTACTGACATTTTATAAAATAATCCCTGATCTTAATTTTAGCAGAACTGTCGTAATCAACAACTGAAACGCTCAACTCAATCACTATTCCTTATCTAAGAAATGTTGAAGCGCACTCCTGGCTAATTGAATACTATCTGTGATTCCTGACAATGATCGTTTTTTTAAGTTTTAAGTTTGAGAACATCTAAAACTATTTTAGCGATTTAATAACAATAATTATAAAATTAATGCACATTCACATTTAATAAACTAATTAATGTATCAACGAATATTTAAATATTGTTGAAAATGCAGACCATTGGCCGGAATACAAGGCTCACATCTTTTTTTAATTGTCAGTTTAATTATTTGCGTGACGAACCTATTTTGATTTAAATCATGACAGGCGGCTCTAATTCGTTGTTGCAGCTGTTCACGTGATGTGATCATATTTTCATATGCCTTGTCTTTTAATAGGTCCTAAATGTTCAAAGGAGTAATATCAGGCGAATGAGCTGGCCCAGGAACAGGGCCTCCGCCATGAATCCATTTGTTAGGATGATACTCATTAAGTAAATCATTAACAATCTCACGAAGCTGTAATGCCAAATTTTCCAGAACCACGGGAAGGTCATGTTCTAGAAAATTTAAAAATCCATCGGAATTCAAACGTTGAGGCAAAAATACTGGACCAACCAGTTCTTTATTACTATTAATAAAACCCAACCAAACATTCACACTAAATTCATTTTGAAATGATGACGGAAATGATTTAATGTTTTTCAATTTAAAAAAAATATCATTGTCAGGAATCAACAACATCGCAGATAATATTCAATTAGCCAGAAATGTACTTTAACACTTTTTAGATAAGGAATACTGAAGCTAAATTTAAAAAAAACAGCGTTTCAGTTGTTGATTACAACAGTTCTGCTAAAATTAAGATCAGGTATGATTTTATAAAACTCGGTTTACTCCGTAACGGTGCCTATTATGAAAAACGTAAGAATGATTTTTGGCAGAAAAATACACGGACAATTAAAATTACTTATTATTTTGAAGATCAGTCAATAGCGTAACACATACTTTTTATAAAAGGTATCGACAAGTGCGGAATGCACGCCACTGGCTCTTTCTGTCCAGCTGAGATTTTGTATATTAGTACTAGTTACTAGTGCACCGTGGCATTCATCACACAAAATCTGAGAAAAATTTTTATAACGCTTATAACGCTAAGAGATAATAACAAAAAATGAAAAGAAAAATTCAACTTCGACACCCTGTATTTCGGAAAGGGTTCAGATTTAGAAATAAGTTCATGTAGCAAAATCCCTTTAATTTTATTGGATCTACAATTTCCTGATTTTTTTCAGAATAAATGGGACACCCTATATATTTACATGTTTTATTTATATAGTGTTTAAAACACAATGTGACATAATAAATAAAATACAGACCATTTACATGATACCAGTCAATTTAAAATTGATCTTATGTCAGTAAATTAAGTCAAACAAACATGATAACAGTTGACAAGGGGATTTGCTATATATAATAACATAATAATATGATAATACAAAAACAATATTATGGTTATTTGAAAATGTGGCGATTAGAATAAAAAAATAGAAAGATATTCTAATTATATGTTAACTTATACATTATCATTAAACGTATTTACTGGAATCATTGTCCTCTGAGTATACTGGAATCATTGTCTTCTGAAACTTTTGTACTTGTACTTTTTATGGACGGCAACAAATTTGAAATTTCAAGTTATATTGTTTATTTTATAAGATTTTTATTGAGAAAATTATAAGAAATATATTATTTACCTCTCTTTACTTTTATATAATAGTATCTTACTCAGGCGTTTTTTAGCACAAGAGCTTATGAAGCCTTATGTTGCTCCTTCTCAGAAGCGAATTCAATACATATATATATATATATATATATATATATATATATATATATATATATATATATATATATATATATATATATATATATATATATATATATATTATATTATAGAAGCTTATGCAAGTAAGTTATAATATGGATTTTAGAAAAAAGAAATATATATAAAGAAATACCTAGTAGTATATATATACCTAATGAAGCTTGTAACTTGATTTTGATTATGAATGTTTAACAATGACCTAA
Source organism: Tetropium fuscum (assembly GCA_964058915.1). NCBI lineage: Eukaryota > Metazoa > Arthropoda > Insecta > Coleoptera > Cerambycidae > Tetropium > Tetropium fuscum. The sequence continues at coordinate 1,491 of CAXKVY010001882.1, read as the reverse complement.
GACATCTTAAATAATATATCTATATGATCATATAGTATATTTGTTGCCATGATTAATGAAAAAGTATGTCATGATTAATGAACGACAATTAATAAAGAATATTCCATTCGATGACTTAAAATTCAAATTTTAACTTGACAGCAGTTACATTTTTGTGCGTAGCCAACCTACAAAAACAGTGCCTACTAGCACTGTTAGTATAGTTATTAGCACTGTTAGCATAGTACTAGCACTGTTAGAATAGTAATTATTTTAGTATGGGTGGCAAGATAATCTGGACATTTAAAAAATATTTTTTTATACCTAAGTCGCTAATTTAATCAAAATTCTATTAGAGACCTAAAAAGAATTCTATTGCATCTGTAATTTAATATTTTCTGGCATATAGGAAAAGAAGTTGTTTTAATATATTCTACAAGATTTTATGCATTTTATAGTTTAACATCTTCTGGATAACTGTATGCCTAAGGCATACAATCTATTTTAACAACTATATAATATGTTCAAATAGAACAAATATAAATAGTAGAATAAGTTTGTATTTTCTGTGAATTTCAGTTCCGTCGAAATTAATGTCACAAAATGTCACTGAAAGTGATGAAGTACTAATATTTTAAATTCAAGTATAAATGATCAATAAAACAAATCGTACATCACTCTGAAGATCCTCAATGAAGGTGAATGAACATGTACAACTTCTAACTGGTTTGTTTCCATATATATGTCCAGATGTACAACTGGTAAGTGTGTCTTCCTTATTATTCATCTATTTGCTTATTTCTCTATGTAATGAATTGCTATAAACCCAAGATTTCTTCTCGCAATATATATATATATATATATATATATATATATATATATATATATATATATATATATATATATATATATATATATATATATATATATATATATTGTGTGTGTGTGTAATATGTGTGTGTGTAATATGTATGTATGCATGTATATGCAAGTACAACAATAGTGTTTATATTGTTTTTAATTCTACCTAATACATTTTAATTTGTTTTGATACGAGATTTCAAACTAATAATAGAATACTAGGAAAGTTTGGTCCTTTATCTTAGCCATGAGGCGAACACTTGATGTCATAACAACAAGCGATGTATTTCATGGCATCTCGTTGATTGAAGGATTCAAATCCTAAATCAACGATTTACTGCAATGCACCCGAAATACGATTTGAAATAGTTGATCGTTGATTGTAGAAGGGAACTTCCGAGGAGCTCCCATGTGTTGTGTAGTATAGTAACCACGCCATGCACCACCAACTGCAGACTAGTTTCGGCCTTAATTGACCTCATCAGTGCAGCATAGGTGAATGCATGACGTGGTAATGGGAGATCCGTCCTGATCCTCACAAACGAATTATTAAAAAGTAGCAACTTGTCGTTTGTAAATTGACCATATATTTTTATATTATTGACTTCTGTGTAACATTAAAAACATGTTTTCATGTTTGCTAAAACCAAG
>CAXKVY010001881.1:0-34185 GCA_964058915.1 Tetropium fuscum | reverse complement strand
AAGAGTGCAGAGATACTTCTGCTTTAAAACCTTTCCCACCGGTGATCTACATATATTTCAATATTTTAATTATTTTTCTTACGTTTAACTACGAAACTTAACAAAATTTTATAAAAATTATTAGTGGAGCTGTTCTCTCCTTGAACGCTATGGCTGAACTCCCTTGCATTGTTATATGTAACCACGGATATACCGTATAGAACAACAACTGCACTTCCTGGTTACCATTTTCTTTTTTTTTTATTTTTGTACCGATAAATAACTTAGATATAATGAAGTTAGGTTCCAACCAATCAGGCGCGTAGCTGGTTGGCGTTATGTATGGTACATACGTTCGACAGCGATACGTGCATGCATGCACTTCTACATATGAAAAATATTGTTCATTAATTTAATATTAATGTATAATTATATATATTTATTGTAGGTATTTAATTAGTTATTTATGCTCTATATGTATATATATATATATATATATATATATATATATATATATATATATATATATATATATATATATATATATATATATATATATATATATATATATATATATATGTGTGTGTGTGTGTGTGTGTGTGTGTGTGTGTGTGTGTTATATGGTTTTATATTATAGAATATTCTTGCAATATTATTTAGAAAACGTGGGCTTAAACATGATACATGCAACGTAAAGAATACGCGAGAGGCTGCCAAGTAGTTTCAAATAATAATTCCTCCACAGTTCATAAACTTGGAACGCTGACAAATTATTTAATTTAAGTGCACGTCTGCGACTAATAGAGTTATTAAAGCCTGCTAAATATAACTTTAATACGTTCAAACCAGATAAATTTTATATTGTATACCCCTAATTGTAAAATTGACATAAACACCAGCTGGAGAACAATGAAATTACGTAGCAGGCATAAATAGATAGGTCTTTAATAGATATTCGTTACATCAGTAGATGCTGTCTATACCTGTCTATTAATAATCACAAAAACTACTCGGAGACTGAAAATGTCCTCCAGACGAGAGTTGAGTAACGACGTATGAGGGGGAAGGGTGGTAAAACATGCAACAGAATCTTTCTTCGAGCTCAGAGCATAACAGAAATTTGGTTTCTTTGTCTAAGTAACTGTAGTAGGTACAAAAATTAGATAGGAACCTTTGTAAATAATTTATTAATGGTGGCCGTGGCGTCATCGGAATGGATTTTTTCCCAGGCTTTCCGTTGATCAACTCTCGTTTCGGGGACTTTATATAGTAGTCACAAGTATTTGATTTCATTACCATGTACAAAATATGTAGTTAAGGAATACTAATAGGCCATTCTACAGAAGTTTTTTAGGGCATTCAAAAATAATAGTTAGGGAACTGCGATTTAACTGGGTTTTAAAGTATAATACATAAATGAAACCATATATAAATTAAACAGCCAATTATTATTTACAACAATATGGCGTCCGAAAAGCTGTAAAAATATGCAAAAAAAATCGTTGGATATCCTCTTGTATTCTCGTAAAAAGCTATTCTCTTCCATGTGTTGTGAGGTTGCTCACAAAGGAAAAGGAAAAAAGTTCTGTTATTTTCCTCTGTTAAAAAAAAGCCAATATTCTATAAAATACGCCACAGAATCGTATCCGAAACATGTAAGATAGCCTTTTGCTTCACTATTCAATTCTTCTTTCACAGTGTACACAATATAACGAATTTCTGATTTAACTCCATCATGAACATCATTCGTTTTCAACTTAAGTCTATTGTGTATTTTTCATGGAGTACTTACTAAGAGGTTTACCAGATCTCTTATCTCTTCCTTTACACGAGTTATGCTTCGTAAACTTATTTTTAAGGCATCAGCAACTGATAAACGATGAACGAAAGATAATTATAGCAATTGAGTCTCTGTTCTTCAATAGTACAATTAGACATTATTGAAAATATATTAATATGTAGACCTGCCAATGTGACTTTGAAATTTGACTTCTAAAATAATAACTTGTTTTGAAACATTTTTATTGACACTGTTTCTGAAAAATCTGCGAAGGACATGCGTGCTGATGCTCCTAGGAATTGACCAAAAACAACAAACGCAACGCGTAAATTGATGATTACACACGCAAATAACAGTAACAATAACAATAAAAATTGTTTTTGCTTTTATTTCATTATTTCAACTGTAGTTGTTCAACATCCCTGATCTGATCAAACAAAAAGGGCGAAATAAACTAATCTGAGAAGAAGTACATTGAATTGCTTATTAATAAATCTAGGAAACTGTATAATGGAATTATAGGATCCAAGAACTACTTTATTTTAAGTAACAATATTCCTTTGTACTGAAAGAAATCTAAATTACGTGAAGACTTGAACACATCGTCAAAACATCGAAAACTTAAAAACTTCGCGATTCGCTATGTATAATACATTTTATATAAAGTGTAGGATTGCTCGGTATAAAGTTGAAAGTTTTAATGGTAGTTCTGTGTTATCCGATTGCGAGGTTAAGAACAGCCTTTTGGACTATCGAATATCAAAGATTAAAGTAGACAGATGGGAAGTGGCGGCCAACAGGGTTGAATGACGTACGCGCCACGTGTTCTGGGTGTCTATGGGCCCACACGCCGACTGAGCTGCAGACTTCGAGTTTAGCAAGTAAACATGCGATCGTTTCTGAATGTCGTGCTCTCCTGCTGGCAATCTCCTTAGCTGATTAACAATATGATCTAGATCTACTAGGTGGCATGGCATCTATGCCGCAGGAACTCGGATATACACGTAACAAGGGACAATCATTAATAATCCAGTCTATGATTTCTCAAAGGGGGGAGGGGGAAGGATCAGAATTTTTTACTTTGGGACTTTGTTTGGACCATTTAGGAGATAAACATATTTGTAAGTTCCCACTCATATGGGGCGAGCGGGGTGAATGGGGGAACGTAGATGGGTAGATGGTCCCTTTTTCGGTTTATATTTCTGAAATCTGACGAAATGGGGACACAAATATACCCCTATTTTGAACTAGCGCTTGGGCCTTAATGGTACGTAGGAGAAAAAAATTATTGGAAATTTTACGTTCACTCGTTTTGAAAAGGGAAGGTATTTCCGAAAAGTTGCTGGATTCCGAGTTATATATATATATATATATATATATATATATATATATATATATATATATATATATATATATATATATATATATATATATATATAAGTAAAAAACCCTCGAAATAATTTACACTTTTTTGCATTTTTTTTATGTTACGGCATGAAATTTTCTTAGCAAACCTCAGATTCGAATTCAGCACACCAAAACATATATAGAAGGGAAGAAATCAAAACTACCCCAAAACTATATATTTGTTTTTTATTGTATTATTTTTGTTTCTCGTCAAGTAATTGACGAAATTTCGGACTATTATCGTGTTGGCTGCGCGACGCTTAAGCGAGGCTCCTGAGCGCCTGGAGACGATCCCGTGGCAACCAGGAGATCCCGTATATTGCCCCCATCAAATAAACGAAACCCCAGTGCGCTATCTCGCCCACAAACAGAGATACGTGCGCAAAAGTAACACACTACCTACTCACCACCAGATCTGAGCCCAAAGCGGCCAGCACTGTATTTCCCCCTTGACGGCCACGTGCCATCACCAGCATTTCCGAGCACCAACAGGTCCGAGCACCATACCGCTCGGTCTAGCTGCGGATTACGACAGCCAAAGCCAGCTGTCGAAATTTGACGTCGATATCATCCATGCAACCGGATATATCATACCTACAATGCATTAGCCAAATAGGGTCTTGTCAAGCGAAAAAACACAATGCCACTTTCCTCGGGAACGAAGTCAAGTCGTCGCAGAGAGCACGGGTCGAGAAACGTCGAAATTTTTTCCCTCGAAAGCCGCCCACACAAAACACATATACAGCCGCTCCCACTACGCCGATCTGTCCGAAATTTTTACTAGAGACTCTTAGCCACAGCGCCACGGCCCCCACAAAATCTAGGCCCAGCATCTCCAGCAGGCTCCAAGAACCCAGACGTATACTAGGTCACCGATCGTGAGGAAATTTGCACCAGAGGTCGTCGACCACAATTCCGAGGCCTCTGCAGAGTTACGACCTCGTCTCCACCGGTTGCCCCGCAAACTCTACGCCAGTGCCATGGACATTGAGACACCCACTGAGTGTGACGTCACGATTTCCTGCAGCCGCTTCCACTTAAACGCACGAAACCCTCGCAGACGATGTCTTACCACACAAATAAGAACCTGAAAATTTCATACAAAAAGCTCCAGCTCATACAAAAAGTCTACCACGAGGCCTTGAATCCACTCTGTAGATGAAACCATACCCATGATTTCGCTACAAATTTCCAAGAAGGAACCATCTCCAAGAAGGAACCATCTCCAAGAAGGAGAATTACGAATTTCGCAAGATAAACGCGAGAAACCAAAAAACGGCAAAAAGAACCAATTGTTTTAACATTCCACTGAAGTACCCGGAGGTACTACAGCCAAGGTGGATAGATAGCCCTCAACACCAGTAACCCAACGGCGAAGACTGCAGCCCGCTATCTCCTACCTTAACGGAGATACGTTCGCAGCATAGCACAAAAAGCCACAAAGTTATGCGCAGCGGGGGGCCCGCAGGAATGACGCGCACTCCGACGTCCGATCTCACCAAACTTTGGACCCGAGGACTAGGATAAAATGAAAGTTATCTGCAGCTTGCCCGTTAGAATTCGATTATTCTTGCTGCCCGGTACCTTCCCTGGATCCGAGGACTTAAGGACAGTCCGTCCTATTCGAAGGCCGATAAGGCCCCCAGTCAAGAAAATCCGCGCCGAAGATATCACTGCTCCACTTCTCTATCAATTAAAGCGAGTTTCTCACGTAAGAAGGCCTCATTCAAACCCTCGTGATTTCCACGTTCGCATGTGGTTATACCTTTAAAAAAAAATTTGTAACATTTCTACCATTTTTACTCCACTAAATACCCTAACTCTGCGACCTGAAACGAACGGCGCCCTTCTGTACAAGTATTAGTCTCTATTAGACCAGTTTTACCCAGAGGATATCAACACAATCCGGTAGAGTCCCCGCAGGAGTATACTCGGTGCAACATAATTCCTAAATTTTTAGTATTCTTAGCAGCTAGGTACTTTTTGACGCCATTATTACCAATATTATTACCATTATTACCAATTCTTTGCTTTCATATCAATCTGTTCCAAAACTTGATTTTGTAAAATTTTTGGTGCTAAAATAGACTGGAAATAATATTCTATAATAACTAATATTTTTTGTGCACTGTAATGGTAATTTCAGACGTCTGACATATTTATTTGCCTTTCCAGTGAATTCACTTAAATATAACGACATTTTAGACGTAAAATTCAATAACGTGAGACTCAAACTTAATTAAACATAGAAATTGAATTAATAAACCATTAGTTACTGTACAGTACGAATGTATCCATTACGGTTACCAGGAAGTCAGTATAATAATTAGTATGATCGTAATTAACTCAGCAACGGAAAATAAAACGTGCTACATGGAAATATGTTCAAGAACATTTATTATAATATAGTAATTATCATCAGTATGAAAGATTTAAGTCTAGAGACTAATTCTCAGACGGTATTATGCGTATAAGAACTCGAGTTGCATGCATAAGAATAATTATAGCAATTATTAGAGAGAGTAGTAGAGTAGATTAGCCCCTGAGAAATCGCTGGATGTTGCGTACCACTTATGGGTAATTTGCAATACAAATATTGATTTACAAATTATTCTGGTGCGGTTGAGTGGTAACCAGGAGGATTTCAACACATCATTAAACATATTGCTTTGCTATCATATATCACATTTAACATATGATATGTGAGATTCCGCTTTTGGTCTATGTGGTCAACTTAATAAAACATATTAATAAAGATTACATAGGCCTAAAAAAAAATTTTGGTGCCTAGTATTTCAGAACTGATTTTAGCTAAATTTGACGCGCTGAATCTGAATATCTGAGTTTCTGAGTGAGAATCTGAGTTTTTCCCTATCTGTTCTACTTTTTTATATTACTGTTTTTTTAACATGCCTACACGAAATGTGCAGTTCCAATTCCATTTTGTGACGTTTCAAATTACATACACAAGGATTGGTTCCTGTATATTTGCCCTATTGTTAGTCTGCTCTCTAGTTAGTTCTAGGAAAAACCACCAGTTTGAGTAAGCATCCGATAACTACTTAAGTGACCGTCAACGCTTTAACTAGACTTGAGGTTTGTCTAGTTTCTCGTCGTGTAGGGTAGATCGAAGTTGGTGGCCCCGCGTGATATTTGTGTTTAGAAAATGGTTGTTATATAGTTAACCTAAAACGTACTGTGTTTTGTAGATTATTGTATTTACATTGTTGAATAGAAATAAAATGAGTTCAAGTAGAAGAATACACGTTAAAAGAAAACAGAAAAACTGTTAATGACTTTGTAAAGAGAGCTTATCATGAATACTTTGGTGTTACGCTGGGTAATAAAGATAAAATCTGGGTACCGCATCAAGTCTGTAAAACTGTTGTCTGTAAAAAGTCTGTAAAAATTTGCGACTTCTGTCGCATCTGCAATTCGGCTTTTGAGAGAACCTAAAAACCACTTCGATGACTGCTATTTCTGCCTAGTAGATATTACTGGAATGAATTGAAACAACCGTAGAAAGTGACCTTCCCCTCAGGGGAAGTAGTGCCAATCCCAACGTTTCACCAGCTACCAGAGCGCTATGAGCACAATTGTTGTCCCTATACAGATCACGCTTATGATACTAATGAAGGTGATAGTGATTATGAGGGGATGTCATCAACTCATCAACGTTTCAACCAGAATGAGTTAAATGACCTCGCCAGAGATCTCAACCTGTCACAAGAAGCTTCCGAATTACTGGCTCCCAGGTTCCAAGGAGAAAAATTGCTGGAAGAAGAAACCAAAATTACCTTTTACCGTACAAGAGAAAAGGATCTGCTACCCTTCTTTTCTCAAGAAGACAATCTTGTATTTTGACAAAACATTAGAAGACTCCTGGAAGAAATGGGTCTTCCTGAGCATTCTCCAGATGATTAGCGCATATTTATTGGCAGCTCAAAGGGAAGTTTGAAATGGGTTCTTCTACACAATGAGAACAAATATGGTTCAATACCAACTGGCCAGTCAACGAAAATGAAAGAAGAATATGACAATATAGCTTTGGTCTTGGAGAAGATAAAGTATCCTGACATGCATGGGTGATTTGTGTGGACTTGAAAATGGTGAACTTTCTCCTTGGACAGCAGAGTGTCTACACCAAATATCCTTGCTTCTTGTGCCTCTGTGATAGCAGAGACAAAACACACCACCGGGTTAGAAAAGTGTGGCCTAACAGAGAAAACATAAGTTGTGATATAGAATGTCATTAATGACCCCTTAGATGAACGAGAGATCATCTTTCCTCCACTGCAAATCAAGCTGGGCCTTATGAAGCAGTTTGTAAAAGCTCTTGATAAGAACAGATCCTGCTTTGCATATATAGGGAAAAAATGCCTTAGTTGAGTACGGCCCCCACGGCCGTAAATGCTTAGTTGAGTACGGCATTTGACGGCCCACAAATAAGACAATTCATTAAGGATCCTGCCTTTGTAAATTCGATGAATGAGGCTGAGCGAAAAGCCTGGACATCATTTGTTGCAGCTGTCGGAATTTTTTTGGGCAAACGCAAAGCTGAAAACTATGTTGAACTGGTAGATGCTTAAGAGTTTCAAATCCCATGGGTGTAACATGAGTGCACTATTTACACAGCCACTTAGACCGCTTTCCTGAAAATTTAGGAGACATCAGTGAGGAAAAAGGTGAGAGATTTCGCTAAGATATAAAAGACTGTGGACCAAGGAAGATGGGATACGCACATGCACCAAATACATATGAAATCAGTTCCCATTACTCCGGCACCAAAACACCTGTAGGCCTGTGTTATCTAAGATTCAGAATACAAGAAATTACAGGTTAATCAGTAGGTCAACAGTTACTGGCTAACTCACACAAGGCCGATTGTACTTTCTGTCGTCATATAAAACATAACAATGTTCCTAGATGATTTACGGAAATGAATGACGTGAAGATCTGTCTCTGTGGCTAATCTTAAACCTCCGAGATTACACTAGGGTTACAAAAACCCCAGCACCCTTTCCGGAGTTAATTTGAAAAAACTATTTTTTGCCCGTAATTCAAGATGGCGGCTAAAGCATAAAGGTCATATTATTAACATATTTAAAAATTGCTGCTACTCCACCTTTTATGAGGCAATGGCCTATTTTAGCCCATACGGACTGGGTTAAATATATATTGATTTATTTTTCTACATAGCATGCAACATTTATTGAACTAATAGAGACTGTTATTGTAAATCATAACAAATAAATGGCTACACAATCTCTATAGGAGATCACATGATCACATTAACTTCCATGTGATATAGAGGACGTCATAAAGTGAATGATATCTTAATTAACGGCCATTGTAAGTGGTGCATCAAGAATAATTGGAATTATTAAACTCTGATTATATTACATTTAATAAGGTCCACCGGCCAAAGTAAACGAATGAGGGTCTAACTAGACAACGCCATGCTATGAGTAAACACGATACGCATGCTTTCCCGCTGAAAATCAGCCTATTACCGACTACTTGATATTGCCTCAAACAACACTGAGCCCCAAGTGGGTATACCATAAACTTTTTAATCTGCTGATGAATTCCTTTGTTGTATGTTATTGTACATAATCGGAATTGTTTGGATAGTACGGAATATTCGCAGCGAGTGATTATGGCCGACTACGATAAATTACTACGGTAGTAGCACATAAAACGGTAGGCCAATTCATAAAATAATCTGGAAGAAGTAAATACTTTACCGTATTATATATAGTAGTAGTATCTTAGTGACCATTTTATTTATTTATTTAAGTATTTATTAGCATTTTAGAAGTGAATCTCGAAAAGACAATAAATAAAAAATTTGCAACTCGGTAAATATTGATGGAAATTAGTCCAGTTTGGCTACTCAGCGGTTTATTGGGTCGCTGAACAAGAATATCACAACGGCAATGGTTTCCGAGTTACCTGGTGCCCAAGAGGGACAGTATAAATGTCATCTCCTACAGTTTTATGGGAATTCGTCACCTAAAGTTGAAACTTGTTACTTCCTCGGGGATTTTTTGGGTCGCTGAACACGAATATCATGACTACAACGGTCTCAGAGGTACCTGGTGCCCAGAGTGGCGTTACTTACTCGGGGGTTTTTGGGAGCGCTGTACCTGCTGCTCTCAGTGGACACTATGAACGTCGTCTCCTGGAATAATTTTGAGTATTATATCATTTTTACCCTAGTTTATATATATTGTTCTTAATTTTTTATTTAAATATTATAAGAAAGGTGAACAACCGACAATCGACTGGATTGTTTTTGAACGTATAATTTGTTTTCCTCTTGAAATATAAAATTGGTGAAAATTGGAAAAAATCTGGTACGAAACAGGTTGGGAGACACTATTTTGTGTAACTCGCATCCTTTTACGGAACTCGCCAACGCTCGTTCCGCAGAAATCTGTTCGTTACACAAAATAGTACTTTTCCCAAATGGTTACATACATAGCTCTTCCAATACTTAAAGAATCACTTTAATTATGAGTATTAGTGTAGACTGCATCAAATGATATGCATGATGACGAAAAAATCAGCAAACTTGTTGACAAAGAGTGTAGGATCATCGAAATAATCTCTTTCATAATTCATTGTGTTATGTATTGAGGTAGAATTATTTTAATAAGTTATAGTCATCGATCTCTTTTAAATATTTTTTTATGAAGCATCTCTAATTTTATGAATGATTTTAATTTAGATCTGATGTCCTTGTATTCAACAAAATATACCGTGACCCTGACATTCCAAGTTTTGTCTCTCTTATGCTTAATAATCTTAAGATTAAATCTTAAGACTAAACTACGATATAGAGCAAGTAGATCGGCGGCAAAGATGTGGCAAACTAAAAATTTGAAATGAGAAGCTAAACATACATAAAATAGCAAAATACTGTTGGAACTTAATTTTATATATCTTACTAATCCATTCCTGTAGGACTTGAAGTTTGACGAAATTTTATAATAAATTTTAAAATGAAGAATTTTGCTTGATCCTTTATGGTGCCCATCACATATTTTTATGATGGATATAATATATATGTAAGTGCCAGAGCAGTTTTTGCAGACGGTGGTGCACTTTAGTCCAGATTTTCTGCAGGTGTACACACTGGTGCACCCTTTCTTGCAGCTACGGAACACTAGTTGTAGCAAGGGGTGTGGTGCCGGTTCCTTTTTCACTTGAATGGGGGTGAGACGAAGGCTGTCTCGTTTCCACCCCCATTCTAGTGGCTGTAAGCTGTTTCCAAGACAGTACTGGACCTGAAGGAACATTCTAAGCTGTAATGGTCATCTGGATCAAGTGCTGGTGGCCGTCTTGGTAAGCTGAACCTGGCCTTAACGGATATCTTGACGAAGAGGTGATATGTCAGCTCATCAATTCCTTGAATTGAGGTGGCTGTAGTGCGATACAAAGCCATCAGAATCTTCTCCCCTGCTCTGCTGATTTTGACTATTGAGGCAGAAGCCTCGTGGAACCAGAACCGGATTCATTCGGGGCAAGTGTTTTGTCAATGAGAGCACATAGCTTTGTTCTAACATGGCCAAACGGAGACGACGTTATGTCACAGCCAAACAATGAATGAGCAAAGAGAAGGTAGCGAGTCATACTGATACAATGTAATCCATAAATACGTATCACCTTCCTGGTTTTTTAAGGTATTCATTGTTTTTGGTGGACTCAGGAAGCCCTGGCAGCCTTGGGAGTACATCAACATCTTGTAATGAACTAAAAACATAATATAATAAAAATAAAAAATAGTAATAATAATAAATGAGCAAAATCCTGCATTTTAAGATTTGTTATAAAATTTCGTCAAACTTCAGAGTCCTGTAGGAATGTGTTAGGATGACATAAAATTAAGTTTCCGTGCATTTTGTAGGTAATTTTGTCTAATTTCATTTCGGAAAGTACAAAATTTTCTGATTTTGGTGTCGTTTATGAGTTACATTAAAAACACTGAAAAAAGTACCAATATTTCGAGGTCTTTCGCCTACCAAAAGTTCTACCCAGGGCTATGGAGGTCGCAAACTTATTTTTACGCGCCTCTTACTATACAAAACAATCCTAAAAAATATTTTACCCTAATTAATATAAGCTGGAATGTATCTATATATCGTCCTATAATTATTCGAATAATTAATTTTTGGAATAATACAAAGTCTAAGTTCAGTGTATGTATAACCAAAAGTAACGATTTCGATTGCAATTTGATAGGATGTGCTCCATTTTAAACGTTACGATTAAACTGATTTTTATCTAAAAAATATTATATAGGTATGACATAAGGTCGAGATTGAACAATATGGTGGAAATTATATGGCATCGTAGATATTAAATTTCTCCATATAGGTATGATATAAATACCATATGGCAAATCTCTGACGCATTATAATAGCATCGTGTTTTACGTTTTACTTAAGATTTCGAAATATGCGTTTAAAAGACATACGGAGCTTAAGACATAATGCTCCACGTGCTGTCGTATTATGTTTCGTCTTCCCTGCGGCACTACCTGCCTTTTTGATGACTTTAGAAAAGGGTTTATTTAATTGGTAATGAATATTGAAAGAACTAGTTAAAAGTTATACCTACCGTTTATTTTATGTGGAGCTTCTCGAAGTTGATCTTAAAATTATGTTCAGGCCACGTAATTGGAACTAAATTAGATAAATTATCGTAGCAACTGACCGCATATTCTTGAAAGCCTCTTACGGAAAAGCCTGAAATAAGTTTTTAAGTTAATACCCAGAAAGATCCCCACAAGATTCGTTTAAGTTGAAAAGCGCATTCAGTATGCAGTGATTGAGATTTATAACGATGTTTTCCGGGGCTTTAGGGCAAATATCTACTGGACGTAAACTAATACTTTTGTATCCGATCACGGCATCTCCTCCTGCCGCCGGCGGCGGCGTAGCAGTTCATAGCGCCGCCATTGCCAAACGTGAGGCATTAATTGTTTTAGATCTGTTTAAATTTTAACGCAAACGGTTTTCGGGAATCTGATGTGCTACAAATCAAGTAGGCTTATCCCTTTGCATTACCGGGATAAGAATGTCTAACTGAGGAGCTTAAGTGACCATATATTTTTGATAGTTTTAACATATTGCGTAATTTTACACATGCATTAATTGGGGGATAAACCAAGGAGTTTAATTATTTTACAAAGTGCACTTTAAAACAGATCAAATTCGAAAAAAATTTCACCCAGAAAATTAATTATCACCTAGCTGTGGGGGCTCAGAAATCATACAATATAAACCCTGATAAGTATAATTTGAAAAAGAGCGATTACCGTAATTAAAACTACATGACTGCAGTTGAACTTTTTATGGAAATCGGGTAAAAACTACATCAAACGACTGCGTGTATGTTTTGTTGGCATGAACTGACGGAAGAGTCAATTTGAGCAGATCACATAGGGTGATGGCGGTCATTGATACTGACGGTTTTTGATGAATAAGAGTTAGGGGTTGTTCACTTTGGCTACCATGGGCCATTCCAATTTCCTTAATTGGCTGTTTTCCGCTCAACCAAATATCCCATCCATCAAGATTTCGCCGTGCAGTTGTCTATAGCCCTAAAACCGGACATAAAAAGAGCTCTATATCAAAAACGTTTTTGTTTCATTAGCAAATTGTGTACTTTTTAAAGCAATCGGAGATGATATTTGCCCGAAGTAAAATTGAACGAAATACATAGGCTTTCAATGGCAAATGCCATAAAGCAAATAATAAGTGTATACATCAAATGTGATGGAATCTCCTATAGAAGTCGGTGTGCCCTCGTGAAACAGAGAGCATTAATTATGATATTGGTACAAACAATAAATAAAATATGATACTATTTTTATCAGTGAAGTCTATATTTATATATTTCCATATAATATATTAGGGTGGTCCTTATTTTGGAAAGGTCCCGATTTTTTTGAGTTCTCCCATTAAATCGGAAGTAAAGGCCTAGAAAATAATTATGAAACAAAAAAAGTCGAAAAAAAAATAATAACCCGTGCCGTGCAGGTTGAAATTTAAATGGGATTTAACATTGGTTTTCCAGTTTTTTAGGTTAAACCAAGCGTTTAGCACTTGATTTCCATCGATTCAAGGTGAAACTTGGTATCCTTAGGTTTTCGATATCGCTGAAGCCACGTATCATGTCAAAACTGGTTTTGACAAGTGACAGCTGTCAAAAAAGCGGTCAATAAAAAGTCATTTTTTGATTATTTAAAATTTGAGGGATTTTTTTTACATTTTAACACAAATTAACTAAAGTTTCGTGGTAAAAAAATTGTAACGTATTTTTCGCTAATTTACAACTGTCAGTTAAGCTGTCAATGAAACTTTTAATCAAATTTTAATTTTTTTTTAATTCCTCTATTCGGAAAATAGTCTTAATTAAGTGTTTCAATACAGCTAAATCTGAATATGATGTCAAAAACGAGCCTTTAGACTCTTGACAGCTGTCAATAGAAATTCATTTTTTGATAATTAAAACTTTTGGGGTTTTTTATATTTAAATACAAATATAGTATAGTTTCACTGTAAAAAAATTATGTTATTTTTGCTAAATGACAACAGACAATTTTTTTTATCACTTTAATACTGTCAATTACATCTCAATTAAATTTCAATTTAACTTCAAATGGTTTTTTTCGATTTCTGTAAGGAGAGATATTATTAATTTCAAAATAAATGTCGGTGTTTTGACATAAATGACAGGTGCCTATAAACATTTTAAATTAAAAACAATGTATTAGTGTCGTCTTATAACTAATAATTATTTTAAGTGTAAAATGATCTTATATAAATATCATACTTAAAAATTTCAATGTTTATATTGGTTTTTGAAATTAATATCCGTGAAAATTGAAAATTACTATTTTTTAATGATAAACTTAAACACTATTTAATGTACATACAGTTTTTACTAGCGTTCCCTTACATTCTCAAGGTCTTTTTTTACGATGATCATTAACAAATTGCAAAAATGTATTTAAGCTTATTCTCATCTTAAGTAAATTTACATCTAAAATCGGCCATCATCGCCGAGTTTGGTCATTCGCTCTGCACAATAATTAACTTTCAAACTTTTGACGTAAGCTTGAGCTGACAAAAAACTCATTGTTTTATCCATTCAGATGGTTGAATCTCAAGAAAGTTTGTCGCAAGTTTGAATCTTTTGAAAAAATTCATATTAAAGCATATGTGGAAAATCAGGGGACTACAATTTTAATCTCGAAGCAGAATACAAATATCGAACGTACGCGAACTACTAAAAGAATGTTTTAAACGTCAAAGGATGGAATAATCAGTGAATAACAACTCAAAGTAAATAAATTTGATATGTGATATTTTCAAAATAGTAATTATTCAAAGTAAAATTATTGAAAAGTGAAAATAATAAAACAATCTGATTGATTAACAATATAATTAAAATACCAACGAGACACTAGTAACTGAGGAAATGCCTTTGTTTCTGAGAGAGGTATTTCCACAACTACAGAAAACAACGCGAGAAGTTGAGCGTATGTCATTCAGGAAGTAGCCACGCAACGTCGTTTCTTAAAAGAAAATTTAAGTTTTAATAAGATAAACTTTCCTTAAAACCAATTTAATTGCCTCGACTTTATACTAAATATGCATACTTGTGTTTACATATAGTTCTGTAATTATATGACTTTTAAATTAAGTGTTTTTCTGTGATAAATCACTCTTGGACCAAGCTAGGCAGTTTCCTAGCAGATACAAGCTGTAATTTGTATAATATATCAAGAACATCGACTAATCACAGTGAAATCAATAAATATCCGAAATCTCCAAAGTTGTATCCAGTGCTACGAATTGTACGCTGTAGAAGGAGAGATAAGGCAAAGTTCCAGCTTCCAGAATTCCGGTCCAGCTTCAGCACAGCGCCATTGTTTAGTGTAAAATATTTGGCCCTAGAAGCAGGAGCCTCGTGTAGAGCTACTCTAAATAAAATTGAAATAATTTAATAGTAATATTAATAATCATTGTTAATATTTGCATAGTGAAGATAAATACGCGTAAGGAGAATATTGAGAATAGAAACTAAGGAATTTTACAATCTTACATATGTTTGTGATCGTATCCACGTAAGTATTAATAAGATACTAAGAAGACCAACAAGCCAGAGTAAGTACGAGACATCAGAATGGGATTTCGATCAGCAGAGTTGCTGAAATCGCAGAATTAGTGGGCCCAAAGCGACTATTAAAAAACAACTGACGTCGTTGTAGTTGTTCGATGACATTGTAGTACATCAGTTGCAGAATACCACCGGTAAGGGATCAGCTGTGGCAGTGACCAATGAAGTGGGCGTGTGAGATGTTTCGGGTTTGTTTACAAAAATTAGCAATATAAAGCAAATGTAACAAACAAACTTTCATCACTCACATCGGTTTTTAACAAAAATAAATATGTGCTAATTAAATGCGAATAAACATCTCTTCTTCCATAAAAAAATAAAATTATTTAAAGCAAAAATATGCAATTTTTGTCAGTCAAGAAAATGTTTAATGTAAAATAAATTTGCTACATTATAAACATTTTCAGGGCCTTTAGTCTATTTTGAACTCTACCTTGAGATTAAGCAAATTTCCATTCTCTAATAAGACAATAATAATCATAAACATTTTAATTTTCTATATAAAAATATATGCAGTTATAAATTTTAAAATAGCATATTTCTGAAAAATATTATATACCTCGTATTCACTACCATTGTGAACTGGCGCCCATAATAACCAGGGTCTACAGATTACATGAGCAAATAAAGTAAGTATGTTTGAAAGAACTTGTACAACTTCTAAGTGGTTCGTTTCCGTGTGATTGTCCAGATATAAGACTGGTAAGTGTATCTTCCTTATTATTCGTCTATTTGCTTATTTCTCTATGTAATGAAATGCTACAAACCCAAGATTATTTTTCACAAAACAATATATATATATATATATATATATATATATATATATATATATATATATATATATATATATATATATATATATATATATATATATATATATATATATATATATATATATATATATATATATATATATATATATATATATATATATATATATATATATATTTATCTTCTAATTTCTTTGCTATCTTTATATATTTTTTTTGGAGGGTTTATCTTGGGATAGTAGCAATAAAACGACTGATTAGGTTACTTGACGTTTCGGTCCCTTTCTTGGGCCTTTTTTTTTTTTTTTAAAGGCCCAAGAAAGGGACCGAAACGTCAAGTAACCTAATCAGTCGTTTTATTGCTACTATCCCAAGATAAACCCTCCAAAAAAAAAAAAAAAATATATATATATATATATATATATATATATATATATATATATATATATATATATATATATATATATATATATATATATATATATATATATATATATATATATATATATATATATATATATATATATATTTTTTTTTTTTTTTTTTGGAGGATTTATCTTGGGATAGTAGCAATAAAACGACTGATTTTCTTTTGAAAAGGCCTTTCTTGGGCCCTTTTCAAAAGAGTATTTTATTTTGTGACATATTTGACACAGGCAAAAATGACAGTTTTAATTAATTTTTAAGGTTACTAGACTGTTCGATTAGTATCATAGGGAAGAACAGCCAAGAAACCCTACGAATTTAGGCTATTTTATATTTCATTATTATTCTAATTTTGGTTATGTTAATATTATGTAGATGTATATTTATAGTAAGTAGGTATGTATGTACGTATATAAATATAAGTTTATATATAGAGAGAATGTTTTTTGTTAATTTATTTAATACTTTTATATTAACAGATTGTAGATTGTAGAAAGATGTTCTGTATCTTTCTTGTTATTACATGCATTAGGATTTTTTTGAAATTTTTTGTATTTTCTGATTCGTTTTCAATTGTAAATTGTATTTTTGGATGGTAAGTATTAAATTTATTTAGTATAGAATTTTTATGTTGAGTTGGAAATGCAGTTATGCAATCATCAACATAACTGCATTTCGTAAAACATATATTGCCTTACCATATATGCCACAACTATCAGAAAATATTTCAAACATTTTAAAAACATATGATATTCACACAGCACACAAAACTACAAACAACTTAAAATTCCTTTACACACCATTAAAAGACAAAAATCCACTTGAAAAAACTACACACTGTATATATGAAATTCCATGTAAACAATGTGATGAAGTCTACATTGGTCAAACAATGCAACTCCTTGAAGAACGTTTAAAAGGTCACAAATATTCAGCTAATATTACAGCTCTAAAAAAACATTCTAATGAAACAGGTCATCAATTTAACTACGAAAATACTAAAGTTATTTATAAAGAACAAAATTATAAAACACGCCTAATTATGGTATCAATTTATATTCAAAAAAATCCTAATGCATGTAATAACAAGAAAGATACAGAACATCTTTCTACAATCTACAATCAGTTAATATAAAAGTATTAAATAAATTAACAAAAAACATTCTCTCTATATATAAACTTATATACGTACATACATACCTACTTACTATAAATATACATCTACATAATATTAACATAACCAAAATTAGAATAATAATGAAATATAAAATAGCCTAAGTTCGTAGGGTTTCTTGGCTGTTCTTCACAGTCTACAACCTACAACACCTCTCACCCTATCTTCACAACCTACAACAGTCTAGTAACCTTAAAAATTAATTAAAACTGTCATTTTTGCCTGTGCACAAAATAAAATACTCTTTTAAAAAAGGCCCAAGAAAGGGACCGAAACGTCAAGTAACCTAATCAGTCGTTTTATTGCTACTATCCCAAGATAAACCCTCCAAAAAAATATATAAAGATAGCAAAGAAATTAGAAGATAAATATATATATATATATATATATATATATATATATATATATATATATATATATATATATATATATATATATATATATATATATATATATATATATATATATATATATATATATATATATATATATATATATATATATATATATATATATATATATATATATATATATATTGTTAGGTGCTATTTTACGAAATCAGATTTAATTGATACGTTTATTAACACAGATATATTGTTAAGAAAAATACAAGCACAATGTTTCATATCTCAAGAAAGAATGCCCCTCCGTCCCTACGAGCTGGATTCAGTCAAGACCATAATCTAATGTTTATGTCAGCGGTTCTGGAATGTTTACAAAACACAGGTGGCCTCTGGTTCGAATATGAGGCTTAGGTGCCGTCACTTCCATGGGCGTCGTGTATCCCTAACAATATATATATATATATATATATATATATATATATATATATATATATATATATATATATATATATATATATATATATATATATATATATATATATATATATATATATATATATATATATATATATATATATATATGTATATACATATATATATATATATATATATATATATATATATATATATATATATATATATATATATATATATATATATATATATATATATATATATATATATATATATATATATATATATATATGTATATACATATATATATATATATATATATATATATATATATATATATATATATATATGTATATACATATATATATATATATATATATATATATATATATATATATATATATATATATATATATATATATATATATATATATATATATACATATATGAAAATATGTCTCCCTGAATTCGAAAAATAAAATTATTATTTGCAAAATAATTTTCTCCTGTCCTTTTCTTCTGGCATATTATTATCAACGACACATTATAAAGTTGGCTACCGATCTCCTCTTTGTATTCACTTATTTTTGTGGACTCTAAAAAACGGTCATGTACGGTTGATGTATCGCTAAGAAATAATGCTTGTTGCTCTTGTAAAGTAGTGGATCCAACAGAGAGATATATTCTATATGCACCGAGCAAAAATCGTAGGCAGCCACTCAACAATAAATTACAAACTACGTAGGCGTTGTTATAGTAGCAGCTCGTACATACGACTTTTGTAAAGTTTTTCAATTCGAAAGTCAGTTCATACATGAGTTATTTAACTGATTTAAATTCAAGTGCACAACTTCTGAATGAAATAATGCTTTTTTTGGGGCCCCTGAAGACGAAAGACTAACAAAACATTTTATATGTGCTTTTTAGTTCATATATATATAAAACCGCTGTTATTCTATTGTATTTAAACAATGACGTGATAATTTATTACATAGGTTAACATTTAGGATGGCTGTTCAGTAACTTATTTATAACTTGCGTGTCTAATAACAATCAGTTTCGGAAGAACCCACAAATACTTTATTATATACTTTATTAAATAATTTATTATATACAAGTATACTTTACATATTTTTTACTCTATATTACGAATACTTTACATTTTTTTATTGGCACACTTTTAAATCATAATTTCTGGTATTCATAATACAAATAATTGGAAATAAGAACCAATAATGCAAAATGGTTCGATTCATGATATGATGTGATATGTCGTTCGTTGTCATGGAAATGAAACAAACAAAAATTAATTTGCAATCTGTCAGAGAAAATTAATTGTTGTCACCACAGTTGTTATTGGTTATATGCTGCTCAAAAATGAGTTTTAACATTGATTACTTAAATAGTAAAGCAGAGTCGGGGTTATTTTAATGTAAAAGATAAAACTGATACTGGTAATTTCTTCTTCTATTGACGAGACGACCGAGAAGCAACTCCTCAAGAGACCACCAAGCTGTGCAGACCATTGCCTTACGTCCTGGAAAGCTAGATTGTTCTGCTGGATCTTCCATTTGGCAGATATATCCGCACCCTAGGATCCTGGGCCACGTCCACATTCCATGAGGGGATCTCCAGAATCTTCTAGTAAAGGTATACCTTGTGTCTTGTTATTTTCCACAGGAATTACCAGGTCTTGTATGTATGTATATGGGTCGGAGTATAGTGGAAGGTAGTGTTACACTCCCCTTCCACCACAGCACTTAGGCCTCATTAGGCCCTTTGTACATTCCTCCTTTTTACTTGAGTACTTTTCTTCAAACCATCCTATTCATTACGGGTGGCCTGGTGGCAAAGTCTCTACAATTTGTATGTATGATAGTATGGTTCTGAGTTACCGAGATTAATTACTCTGGTCCTCATTACCATTTATCTGGGACCACGCGTCCATGGCAGATGTGTTGAGTGTTCCCAGGTCTCGGGCAGACGCCACAGTCCGGGCCCAAGCCTGCCTAGGTCACCCATCCAAGTGCCACCAACGCCCGCCCAGCATAACTTTGAAGATCGAAATCTTACCGGTCAAGTCTAAGCGGCTAGGCGGTCCTATTCAGTCACCTTACAATTACCAGGTCACCTTAAGTTCACCTCAAGTTACAATTACCAGGTCTTATTGAAACTTATGTACTTAAAGTATATTTTTCTCAGTTTGACGTATAGTTAATATTTTTTTTTCCATTTTATTGTTTTGATATAGAGCATTCAGGCTACATTTTATATTTCTTAGCTTCCATTTTACTGTCGTTTTTAAGCTTTCAGGCTACATTTTATATTTCTTACCTTCCATTTTACTGTCGTTTTTAAGCCCTTCAAGCTCTTTTGTAAATTTATATAATCCTCAATTTAACTGTGAACCTATACACAAGGTGTCTAATTATTTATTTGTAATATAGGTATTATTTTTATAAAATATCTGTTTTGTTTCATTGAGTGAAAGTCTGATTAATATGGATTACAGCAGATAGTTATAGTTTTACAGTTCTGCGGTCTGTCGTACACCTTCAGTACTGCTGATCTGGCGTCCAAGTATTATTTTATTAATAAAATATGAATTAGAAGAAGAGATAAATTCAGTGATTGTCTACCCGTCACTTTTCTATCTAAAAGTACTGCATTCTAAGGGTACCTATTTTAGGTGCTACGAGAGCCTCTAATTTATTCATTTATTTATTTATTAATCCGATAGGCACAATAAAGAAAACATAAGTAAACAACTACTGGAAGAGAGGCCATTGATTAAGGTAAAACTAATTAAAAGGTGTAATAAGACAACGACTTGTGTCTTTGCCTCATTGACGCGTCGTAGTAGGTTACAATATTATTTGTCTGCTGTTGCATTAGTCCTTGTAATAGTGGTAGGCTTAATGTTTTCGTGTCGCTTTATCGTCTGCGTACAATGCAACAGTGGTCCTGTGATCTGTGGGATGTGGGATACCGTAAGTATAAATATTCTAGAGGGTTGGTCATAGGGATGATCCGTGTGGTACTATAGAAAACATTGGGCGGGGTTGGGAAGTATCCTCTTTGACTGTTACTACGAATTGGCAGTTGGAATTATTTTTATAATACGTGTCGGATAATTCGCGATATGTAGATTGTATAACAGTTCAGTATGCCAGACTTTGCAGAAAGCTTTCTCGAGGTCTAGGGACACAAACCCCTGTGAATTTACCTCGATTTAGTACCGCCTAGCCGCGAGACTTGGGAACGGGCTGTGGCAGTCTACCTGAGACCTGGGAACACTCAAAATCTGCTGCGGGCGTGTGGTCCCCGATAAATAGTAATGAGGACAGAGTGATAAATCTCGGTAACTCAGAACCATGCTATCATATGTAAATTGTAAGAGACTTTGCCACCAGGCTACCCGTAATAGGATGGTTTGAAGAGAAGAACTGTAAACTGTAAGTAAAAAATAGGAAAGTACAAGGTGACTAATGAGGCTTAAGTGCTGTAGTGGAGGTGAACCACTACACTCCATCCTATATACATACATACATTACCTCGATTTAGGTTGGTGATAATGATGTCTCCGATAGCGAACAGCTGTTTGTCGGTTGCGTGGTATTGCTATAATCCGTATTGGAATTCGCTAATGACATTGTTCGTCATAGCGAACTCCAATACTCGGGATTGGATGAGGGTATCTAATATCTTGCTTATGGACGCTAAGAGTTTGATGGGGCGATAGCAAGCTGGATAGGTAAAGGATTTATTCAGTTTCTGTATGGGGGCTGTTTTCCAGTATAAGGGATAATGGGTAAATCTGGGTAAGACCGGGTGCTTCTCTGATTATCATGGCTTTCATTACTCCATATACCGTGTGGTTTTCCAAAACCTCACCAGGCCGTAACTTTTTTCCTATTGCATCTTTAGTTTTGAAATTTTTATGAGACATTTAAAACTACTTTTTGCATGTTTTCACCTATCGGAGACCTGATTGCACTTCCGGAAGTAACCGGAAGTAACGTCAACTTTTGATTTTTAAATGGGGCACCCTATATATTTTTTGATATTCGGATAGAGATTTTTTATGCGAATACAACCATGTCTTTGAAACGATTTTATAGCACTTTGAAATAAAATCTAACAATAAAATTAAAATGGTTTGCTCAAGGTGGGCGTGATCAAATGAAATGTCTGTCGTATGACGTTGATTTATGTCAAAAATGTACCTCTCAACAGTTTAGTTTTTGGCACAAAGAAAAAAGTAGAAGCAAACATAATACTTCATAAGAGCGATAAAAATATTGTTTGATATTCTCTACAAATAAGGTTTAATTCATTTTAATTAATTAATTAAGGTTAAATAATTTGTTTATAAACTAAAATATTGTTTGTTATTTTTTACAAATGAGGTTCAAGTTGGGTACCCTGATGCCTAATGCAGACTGCACATCTTTTGATCTCGGTATTAGTTACTCTGAGAATAGTATCCTGTGGAATATGAGCTATCTCGTTTCTAATTCGGTTTTCTAAATCTTCCAAGTTTTCTGGAGGTGTAACAAAAACTTTATCTTTCAGATACGGCCACAAAAAATAATCGCACGGATTTAAATCTGGCGATCTTGCAGGATACCTAATTGGTCCGTTAGTATCATCCATTCTTCAAATCGGTCGTTTAGGAAAACGGTATTGATTCGCGCATTGTGAAATATAATATTTGCGTACTCATTAACTGGGAGATCCTCCAAAAAAAATTCAAGATCTTCTCGCATCAGTCGATTGTATGACAGAGCGTTTAAGTTTTCGCCCAAAAAGACTGGTCCAATAATTCGATCCCTTAAAATTCCACACCAGATGTTTGTTTTAAGTCTTACTTGAAAATTTGTTTCTCTTATAATGTCCGGATTATTATTCGACCAATGATAATGCCGATTCCGATTTAAAATGCCATTGTTTCCAAATGTGCATTCATTCGAGTACAGTACTCTGTTCTTGAGGTCTGGATTTTATGCGTTCCTTTCTAAAAAGTAATGGCAAAAGTTTAGTCGAAGCTCTGGATCGTTTCCATACAAGCCCTGCACAAGGTTGGTTCTATACGCTCTTAGATGATGTTTTTTCATAATTTTGAAAACTTTAGCAGCTGATAAATTCGAGTTTTGTGCTCTTTCACGCAGCGACTGATTAGGGTCTTCCATTGCGCTCAATAGGACACTTAATTCAGCTTCCTGATTAAATTGACGTTCCGGTTGTTTATGTCGTATAATTGAACCAGTTTTTCGAAATCTCCTTTCGAAAAACTGGTTCAAGCGTAATAAAGCTCAACCATCTCCGTCAAATGCACATTTTCCATTGCTATCAAAACTGCTATCAAATCGTTAATTTTCATCGTAGAAAGCCTTTAAAGACATGGTTGTATTCCCATAAAAAATCTCTATCCGATTATCAAAAAATTTACAGGGTGTCCCATTTAAAAATCAAAAGTTGACGTTACAGCCGGTTAGTTCCGGAAGTGCAATCAGGTCTCCGATAGGTGAGAAGATGCAAAAAGTAGTTTTAAATGTCTCATAAAAATTTCAAAACTAAAGATGTAATAGGAAAAAAGTTACGGCCTGGTGCGGTTTTGGAAAACCACATGGTATGTCTTCTGGTGTGAAGAAAATTGGGTTTTCCTGGAATTAAATTTTGGCTTTGTTTAGATTATCTTGCCGCATTCATCTTATAGAGTATGTTATAGAGAGCGCTATATTAATCTAGACGAAAAATACTTACAGTAAAGTGGCAAATAGACATTATATATATATATATATATATATATATATATATATATATATATATATATATATATATATATATATATATATATATATATATATATATTGAAAAAATGACAAAAATTAAAAAAATAGGTTATTAAACACACAAAGTTATCTCTATAAATGTTTCTTTCCTCAATGGCGTATAGTGACCACCAGCACAGACGGATTTATCACTACTTTTAATAATTATGTCACTCATATCAAGAGAGGAATAATAATTATTTTTTACGAGTTGTGTAAAGTAAAATAGTTATTCAGAACCCTGCATATATTATATGCGTGTGTGATACCCACTGAAATGAATTAAAGCTTACTCTCACTAGTAGCTGCTGTACCAGAAAACGCTTTGTTTTCCAAGCCACTAAATCCTATAAAGTACAGTTCGACTATCGCATGTTCAATTATGTAGATATTAACAAGAAACGAAACCGCGATCATATTAATTGCGAACAGTTAATTATTTCGCTCACGTATAACCTCAATTTCCTGAAAACGATTCGGCTCGTAAAATGTGAATATGGAAATTTTGACTACCCTAGTGCGCCACTGGAAGAAAATAATTATTTTATCCTAAATAGTCCTAAACACAGACAAATAAAACGAAAAGTGCAAATGAGCAACGACGATCTTTTTATGTAGTTTTTCTTATATTATGTGGTGCGTGTAAAGCGGTGTACTCGTATTTCTTCTATACTTGCTAAAAAAAATGGTAACAAAAAACTACTAGTAATAAACAAATG
The DNA here is from genome assembly GCA_964058915.1 of Tetropium fuscum. Taxonomy (NCBI): domain Eukaryota; kingdom Metazoa; phylum Arthropoda; class Insecta; order Coleoptera; family Cerambycidae; genus Tetropium; species Tetropium fuscum. The sequence goes on along the minus strand of CAXKVY010001881.1, from coordinate 9,143 downwards.
ATTTTTTCTCTGAAACTTACTTGGTCTATGAGCCTCATTTTCTTCGCAGCATGTTATGCAAAATTCTCAAAAATAAAAAAGTTTGTAGCTTAGTGAAAATTTGACTGCGTATTTTCTGAACCATCAAGGTCATCGATGTTTTTAGCTTTTTTATGATATTTTTTTTACAACAGTATATACATAAAAAAGCGCTTAAGTGTGCATTTTTTAACAAAAAAAGTTCACGTCGATAGCTCTATTCGTTTTCAAGAAATGATGATAGATGTATAGAAAAACATGATTTTATAAAAAAAATAAAACACATTTTTTTTAAATAAAAATATCTGTGACCACTAAAAAATGTCGTATTTCCTATTAATGTATGTAAAATGATGTTATTGATCATATCTATGGTGTCTGATCTTGCTATAAGTTCATTAAAAAAACGAAACAATTTTACCCATTATTCGTTCCACTACTACATTTAATAATTATATCACTCATATCAAGAGAGGAATAATAATAATTTTTTACGAGTTGTGTAAAGTAAAATAGTTATTCAGAACCCTGCATATATTATCTGCGTGTGTGATACCCACTGAAATGAATTAAAGCTTACTCTCACTAGTAGCTGCTGTACCAGAAAACGCTTCGTTTTCCAAGCCACTAAATCCTATAAAGTACAGTTCGACTATCGCATGTTCAATTATGTAGATATTAACAAGAAACGAAACCGCGATCATATTAATTGCGAACAGTTAATTATTTCGCTCACGTATAACCTCAATTTCCTGAAAACGATCCGCCTCGTAAAATGTGGATATGGAAATGTTGACTACAATATCTGTAGGGTTGTATATCAACTTACATATTGTTGGCTTTTCTGGGAATCGTAGTGTAAAGTATAAAAGATGGATATCAAGGGATCTCCCCCAGGCTACTGTCATATGCCAATATCCAAGATTTTAATCTATTAATCAGAAAAGTTAATATCATAATACTGGATAGGACAGTCTTATTGTTATGGCTTATCATGGAAATGCCTTGGGGAAAATATTATTTCAATTTGCTGAACACGACGAGCTGAACTCTCTCGCAGATAATTGGAATGTAAATTTAAAGTAGATTTTTATTATGATATATCCATATGGAAATGTGTGCCTTTTATGAAAAGCGTAATGATATCAAGCATATTATGTTCTTATAGGAATGTAATCTTGGCGTCTCGAGAAAGGCACGATCATATTCATAATGCATCTTCAAAGGGTTCATTTCTGAAAACACTTAGGGACCACAAGCCCATGCTAAATTTTAGGGGGTTATATGATACCACAGTAACATTTGTATTCTTTTATAGTCAAGGAGAGGAAAAACGATGTAAAGTTGAAAATTTATCTATGTACTAAAAATAGAGAATTTGTTAATTTGCACAATTTTGTAAAAATTTCACTTGTTTTGAAATTTTCTAATTTTATTATTATCCATTATTTTTTGTACGACTACTAAATAAAATAGAAATTGTAACCTATATTAATCTAAAAAATAAATAGCCGTACAGTATCAAATAAACTTGTCATAAAAATTACGTACCATTTTCCTTTTCTCGGTAGTCATTTTTTTATTTACATTGATTTTAGACGGGTAATTTTTTTTAAAGATGGAGGACACAATATATTTATATTAAAACGATTAAGTTCACTTTTTTATATAGCGCGTTAGAATAGTAACGGATAAATTCAATATTTCTTAAGACTGACATTATTTCTATTTAAAATCCTGAGACACGTCGATTTTTATTTTTAGTTCCGCATATTTTGATGCATTACACGATAAGATGGCTCTTTAAGTGTTCCCGGATGTGTCGTCATCGATATTTTTTTAAATGACAACAATATATTTTTTGGGCAGATTCTCGTAGTGCAACTATTTAGGAGTTCGGCAATGAGCACACTTTATATTTATTTTGAGAAACAGAGGTTTAAACAAATTAATACAAATTTAATCCTGACAACTCTACGAGTACACAAAAATGCTGCTGCATTAAAAATAACAATTGGAAGAAGTGTGCTATGACTCGCTTGAAACAAAACACTAAGGTGGCAGTAAACAATGTTGTTACTGTCAAAAGTGTTGTTAATCATTAGAAGCGAAGATGTTATACGAAAAAGGAAGAATAGAAATATGAATTATGATACGCTACAGTGATTTAACCCGAAGACATAAAGAAGTTTGTTATATATTCAATTTGAAATATGAAGGTAAGAATGTCAGTCAACAGTCAAGCAGGATTGAAGAGAAGTATAGAGAGCATGACACTGTCAAATATCTTCCGAGAATTGCAGGTGAATATGGAATTTAAAATTTTTCAGGTCACAAAATCCTGAAGACCAACGAGTATCATCCGTATAAAGTTAAATTAACACATGAGTTAAACGAGGATGATCCAGGTCGACGTGTTCAATCCTGCCAGGAAATGCTGGAGAGAATACGCATAAATCCCACTTTTTTAATAAATCCGATTTTATTTTCGGACAAATATACGTTTTTCTTACATCGCGTTAATCGGCAAAGATGCCGATATGGTATAGTGACTGACCAAATTGGTCAATTGAGGCTCACACTCAATATCCACAAAAAATAAATGTATTGGCAGGTATTACAGGAAGTAGGAGTTTGGGGCCATATTTATTTGAGGGAAATGTAACCGGATGCACTTATTTAGATTTTCTCCGCAACGACTCCCCCGCACTTGCAGTATTCCTTGCCGTATTCCTTGCCGTAATGAAATCTGGTATCGGCAAGATAGAGCACCCTTTCGAGGGTAGATTGGCCGATGAGGGCCTATGGAATGGCCTGCTCGATCGCCTGATTTAACCCTATTGGATTTCTTCCTATGGGGTTACTTGAAAAGCAAAGTTTACTTCCCAAAACCGAGGAATCTGGAGGAACTGAAGGAACGAATACGGCACCACATAAGAGCAGTGGCAAAAATATATTAAAAAATAAATTAATAGCAAAAATATATAGTTGCTATTAATGAACATATCGATTACGTCACATCCGGAACACCTAGAGGTCCATCTTCTTATATATTACATCAAAATAAGCGGAACTAAAAACTAAAATCGACGTGTCTGAGGATTTTAGATAGAAACGTCAAAAATATTGAATTTATCCGCTACTTTTCTAACGCACTGTATTTCTTATATTAATATAAACACTAATTGAAACATTCTTGAATTCAATATTAACAGGGTGATTTTTGCAACGACCTTATCAGCAAAGCTTTACAAAAATGACCCCACTTATTATTCCCTTAACTCTATCCATTCTTAATTTTTTTTTAAAAACTCAGATATTTCTTTTCTCAGAGAGTGTTTCCTTTAAATCGGACTAAATAAAAACAAAATCGTTAGCAAAAAAACTTCCAAATAAATTGCCGCTATGGTTAATATCAATTCTATTCATATGAAGTAGCATCGTTGATCGAAGTAATACCTACAATCAACGATATTTCGTTTTGAGCATACGTAATGTAATTCATTCAACTTCAATTCGACTTTCATTTTCAACATTAGTGTATAAATGGTTTCGGTTTTTTCTAGGAAGGTCTCAAGAAATCCAATGCATTTATCAGATAGTATAAAGTTCTTTTATACTATAGTATTATCTATGAGCATATTTTTCACTATATTTGTATAATAATTACTGTCAATTTCATATTCCTATGTACATTTTTATTTTCGGTTAAAATTATATTTAAACCATATTATATGAGACTGCCCTTTAAATCTGCCTTATTCATTGTTAATGTATACTTAATAATAATCGTAATAAATGTCCATATTTTCTCACAGAAATTAGTGATACATTATAGAATTCCGTGATTATTATTTGTTTCATGTACAGCCGCCACGAAAAAACCCTCACCGGTACATTTACAAAAATGGATTTTGTAAGCGTAACGCGGAAGATAAAGAAAATTGATTCGATATATCTGTTAAATGGAAATACCAGTGTATACTATAATACTATACGCTCCTATTAAATGTGCTGCCAGCTCGAATCAGTGATGCATGGAACTTCTTTTCTTGGATTAACAAACCGGGGGAGTGAGTGACTGACAGTGTGTGACACTGTGACAGGGGTCAACTTTGAAGACAATACATCACTATCGCCGTCATTATCTATTGAAAGTTTACCATATGACTGGTGCAGAATAACAATGAGTTATGTGCACAATACGTGTCCTTCCTTTGTACATATAACTTCCCCATTGCCAAACTTTTCTACGAAAAAACATATGCAAGTTATTTTGTTGTAACATATCTTGTATGTGTGTGTTTCGGTTAGGCCAATGGCTTTGATATTGCAAATTACCTGGTATATTGTATTGTCCCTATTTAGTTCAGTCAACGAATGACTCAAAAAGGGATGTAGAGACCGTGAGCAAGGACCTAAGCGATTCCTTCATAAACTTTTTCAGGATACTTTGGGAGTGAACATATTAAAATTCCTGACAAAAATGCGCTCAGCTTAACTGTAAAATATATAGAAGGCACGGGAGAAATTTTGGTTATGGTTTGGTTAATATTGGTCGTGTATTAACTGTAGGATTAGAGTGCAGCGGATATGAAACTTATCATAAGTATTCATGATTGAGACATAAATAATTAAAAGATAATAAATAGAGTTTTTACTTACTATATCAGGGTAAGTGTACAATGGTTGTATTGCGCACTTGGCAGCAACAGTTTTGCAAAAATTTCCCAAAATATTGCAGAATATCTAAAACTCCCAGATACATCTAGTGGAGTTGACATTCAAACACTTAAAAGGCATGGATGATATCGTTCAACTAGCATGGCTGAGGATGTATCCAGAAGAGCATCACCAATAAGTTGAAAATTTCAAAAAGAATATTTCTTCAGCAAGAATTAGTGATACTTCAAGGTCATTCAGGAATGCAGATGGAGAATTATAATAGTTTTCGGGAAGAACAATGAAGTTTTCCAGGTTTGATCATTAAATAACTGGTATCGAGTTCCATTTCTATGTTGAGAATAAATTAGTATTTTGACCACTTTACAATATTATCTCCCTACTGGTACAGGGGAAATAGTATCTCAAGTAGTATATATACCTGGTTCAATATTCCAAGGATAAGACCAGCGGCACAAAATGGACATCCGTTATAACATTCTTGATCCCAAACTGTAGTAGGGAATATTTAATATGCATTTGGTAATAACATTAAAAAATAAGTAAATCTAGCCGTTAGTTTTTTTATTCTAAGACCCTGTACAAACTTTTGTGTCGCATTTTAAGACGGCACCATCCAGCCTACAATCTAGAATAAAAACTTGTAATTTATATGTGAAAAAAGTTTATATCTGAAAGTAAGAGTGTCAGTTCAAGAATGTCCCCCCTCGGGCTCACCCTCTAGATAGGTGAGCCGGAGGGGGGGACACACAATGAGGGTGTTTTTTGGGTTTTTCGCTTATATGTCGAAAACGGTGCGTCGCACAGAGGTCATTTTATTTTTTGTAGGAATTAATAATTTAAAAAAACAGTGTTCTCAAATAAATAATTTCATGCTATAATATTAAAGAAAACATTCCAACGAATAATATTTTTGAACGTACTCATTTCTTTCTTATTCGAGTTAGCCATGAAAATAGCTCAAATATTATAAACAATCAATGGCAACTTAGCATTGCATTTTTTGACATCCGTTGTGTGATTTTTAAGTTACGTTGCTGTTTCTACTTGTAGTCTATTAAATTTGTTTTTTAGTTTTTTTTTGTCTTTTTTGCCCAGTCTTTTTTGTCTTTTTTGTCTTTCTGGGCCCAGTAGCGCTCATGATGGCACAGTAGCGCTCAAGATGATAATACCCACCATCTTTAACAATAGCAGAATTAAAGCAAGATTTGAAATGAGGGAATTTAATAATTAAAAATATAATTTACATATGTATACAGGACAATGTATACTCCTCTGGGTCTTTGGGACAAGATAATATCATTTGGATTTGATAGGTACATAAATTTTGGTATTAATTATGAAATTAATTAGAAGATCATCATTTCCAGAAAATCTCTGCAGGACTACTCCTGTAGAGGTCACCACTGGTCATGTATCTAGATTTCCTTTCATCGGCAATTTTTTGCCTCAATTTTTTATTGCTTTTTAAACCATTTAAACCGTTTTAGTGAATTTTCCTTTAACCTTTTGACCAGATTTGTATACCTCGTATTAAAAACTGTTGCAATTTCTACCCACGCCCGATTTTTCTCCTCAGATGTAATTCCATCAATCTTTATGTTATTTTTTCTGCAATTAAAAAAAATATTTTTGTTAGTTATTTTTCCTCAGGAGTAAAGTTTGAACAATAAGCTTGCTTCTTACTTTCATCTGCCATGATTTGCTGGATAAATGTAGATATTAAAGTTGTATCTATAAGGTATAATGATATTACGACCTTCGACCATACAGAGAGAAGATATATTGCTGCAAAATTAAATACCTAAACCTCATTCAATATGTATGTGTAGTTAACTGTCCGCATATAAGATACCGCGCAGTTGCCACATGTAATTATCAAATTTCTCAGTATTCAATTAAAATATCAAATTCCACAATACTATATTAAAGTTGTATATATTATTTATGAATGTTATTCAATAATAATTATGCACACAATAATATATTATAGGCCAAGATGTTACGTTTTGACATTTATTTTAGTCTACTTTAAATATAGCAATTACGTAAACATCTATTTTTATAGTTAAAAGCGGCTACGCCGCTCTATTCTTCTGCGTAAACTCGAGTCATGCGCAGTATATCTCTTTTCAACTTATTGAAATGACGCGCCGTGTGTGTTTACTGAACGGAGTAGCAAATATTCCCCTCTCTTACATAGGCCTATCCATATGTTATATGCGTTATTAGTAGGTAGGTACCTACTTACACAATAAATATGACTGTATTTCAATTGAAAGTATATTTATTTTATTTTTCCGCTTTAGAGTTTATTTTTCTCGATTACTTAGCTGTTTTGTACATATTTATTTTTGTTTCTTGTGGGAAATATGGCTACTGGCGAACCACTCACTAAAAAATGGTAACGCCCTGAGAGCAATACTTCATGAGTGGTGTGGAAACTTGCATTCAATATCAGCTGTGGTGTTGAAAATCTACATATAAAAACCTTCTACTTTAACCCTCCTAAGAAAAAAAATTGTCTACGCCAGAGAAAAACATTGTGTAGGTCAGGATTGCCGGTCGTCCAACTACACATACATATTGTATACCGTATACCTTCGAATATTCAAATAGAAATTATGTTCATGTCAATTTTTACAACATTTTTCAACAAAATAACCCAAAAGTCACTAGGTGTTCGACTTAAAAAGCAACGGTCCCACATTTTAACTGGACTTAGTTAAGTCTTTATGAATTTTTAACGGTGCATTTGAATTAAAAATAATCCTGATTTAATATTTTAAGTCGACTTAACTAAGCCCAACTTAACGTTCAATCGGTGCACTCGGGCATTAGAGAACAAAGTAAGGGCTTCAATATTTGATATTGTTATGTTAAAAATCGGCGCATGAGTAAAGAATATGATTAAATATAAATGCATCAATTTTTAACATTCTTTTAAATTATATTAACTTTCAAAATCTGCATATTGTAATAATAAAAGTATTTGTCATAAAGCTATTTTTTATACTTAAATTGGTTTTAAGTGCCAAGGGATTTAAAAATATTTTTTTAGTGACTATGTCAATAGTTAAAAACGACTTATTTGGCGACTGGTGTGAGCAGCGCTCACTTGGAGAAAAATTTCGTCAGTTTTTAAGTTTGCTCAAGTTTGTTTTAAGAAAGCTCAACTTAAATCTACGTGATAATCAGTACGATATGGTAGCGAGAAAAATTAATAATTTTAACAGCGCTGTTAAGAATTGTGAAAGGTGTCGAAAACTTTTTGAGGCCAGACATCGTGCATGGCTAAACGAATTTTTGCTGAAGAATTAAATGCTACTGTACTTGCATCCAGCAGAGGTAGACCAGAAAAATGATTTAAAGATCTCGGCTACCAACGAAGAAAGACAAAAGTTAATGCCATTATTGGATAACTATTCTACGGAACATCTTACATTTGCTACCCGTAAAAGTCTAGAAGCTTCAAGCCAACTAAATGCTTCAACCATAATTAAAGAACTTACAGAAAATTCACCCGCTTGAGCAACCAAAGATGAAAAAAGTAATGAAGAAGAAGAAACCTTGCCTGTGAAGTATTCCGCAGGTGAAGTACTAACCTTTTTTTTTATTGCTCGCTAACAAAAAAAGATTATATTTTTTTGCAACAAGGAGCCAAAGAACATAATGCCCAAATATATCCTAATTACACTATACTTTTAGAGGCTAAACAGAAATCTTACCTAGTGAGAATGATATTTGTATAACAGACTTATCCGCTGAGGTTAGCCATCAGGCCCTCGTTCACCAAAAGAATCATAGAATCTCATCAAGATCTATATAACAACCTACCCCAAAATGTCTCAAAATGAAACTAATATTAGATACAAATGGGGATGTGATGTCAGTGCAGGACACCCACATTACAAGCAAAAATTTAGAGAGCAACATGATGAGTCAAATTGGGATTAAAATTTATTTTCAATTTATCTCGTTCTTCTGCAGATGATATCCAACATTGGCATTATACTCTGGCAGAATCCACGGCCTTATTCGACCAGATTCTGCAGACCTTTAAAACTAATTTTTCGAAAGGAAACACCTGAATTGGGTACAATGAAATAAAAAATATTGAAAATCGGTAAAAGAACCTTTGAAATATTAATAAAAACCCGCGATAAAAAAATGATAACTGAAAGCAAACATTGTATGACACATGTAAACTTTTTTACCTAAAATTGGTCTAGGAATACGCCCTTAAATTTGTGTAAATAGGTATTTACACAAATTAGGCCCAGTTAAAACCTAAAATTTTTACATTTATATTTATTACCGCGTAATTTATCACAAATGACCTCTGTGCGTCGTAGGGAAAAATTTTACAACCTTCGTTTTATAACGTTTTTTGAATTCGCAACCGTTTTCGAGCGACACGCGCCGGAAAAGTAAAAATTTTC
>CAXKVY010001880.1:0-16900 GCA_964058915.1 Tetropium fuscum | reverse complement strand
TATAAATAAAATACCAAAAGTCCCCATCGATCCCATGTCTGCTAAAAAGTTTTTCAAAGTCAAAATTTTAGGTTATTTAGATATTTCTCGTAAACGGTAAGTTATACGGAAAAAAAATGATCAAACAAAAATTGTAGATCATAAAGTTGTCTACAAAAACTGTTTTTATACTTTTTTTCAGAGGATCACAATTTCGGAGATATCGGGGTTCTAAAGGTTGAAAGAGTTAGATTTTGTATAATATGCATAATATGCACGCATATGCCACGTAGATGCATCATCGGACGTTTAATATAAGTAAAAGTAATTATAGTGTTACCCATAAGCGATACATTTCAGAGAATATACACTCAAATGAAACTCAGTCGGATGGCGACGCTCATATTACCTGCTTATAATTATGCTTTTTTCGATGGGCCTAAATGAAATACTTTTAGGCAGGGCTGCCAATGTCCGGAGAATTCCCCGAAATGCGGGGAATTTTACCTGTGTCCGGGGGGCAGCCGGGGAATTGTTTAGGTCGGGGAATATCGGGGAATTTAACATAACAATGTCACTAACAGTAGTAATATTCATTTTCAAACCCAGATTTATAAAGCCTGACTGCAATTTTACACGTATTCTGTTAAATTCGCGGTGTATGAGTTAAATAGGTCGAATTCGGATTAAGTAAAATTCCTCCAACGTCTCCTTCTTCACAACACTTATATCGAGTCTTTAAATGCTTCAGAATTCTATTGTATATGTAATTCAATAATTTCTAGGAAAGGTAGTTGTTTTAATAGATTCTACAAGACTTTATGCATTTTAAAGTTTAGCATCTTCTGGGTAACTGCATGCCTAACGCTTTTATATATAATATGTTCAAATAGAACAAATATAAATAGTAGAATAGGTTGTGTTTTCTATGAATATCAGTTCCGTTAAAAACTAATGTCATAAAATGTCACTGAAAATGTTGAGGTATTAATATTTTAAATTCAAGGATAAATGATAAATAAACAAATCGTAAATCACTCTGAAGATCCTCAATGAAGGTGAAAGAACTTATATAATTAATACATATGGTCTATCTATACTAATATTTTGCATATCAGCTTTCCAACATTGAAAATCTAAAGCTCCATCCATTTTGAGATCCGCTTATCTCAACTACTGCCTAAATTTTATTTAACCCGACATAATTAACAAAAAAGGTATTCGACCGTGGCAGGAATACGCGCCCTGTTCAATAAAATTAAGCTATTGCCGTAACAAACAGACACTAATGAAGGTAATAACGTGATACCCTGTTGACACTGAAATCCGATATTATTGATCAGAATCTCTTTAAGCCTCACCAGTATTTCTCGTGCGAAAAAATTTTATGAGTTTAATAAGTACCTACCTAGTAATGTCAATTCCAGTAGTTATTTTTTGTTTCCACTAAATACACGAATAAATCATGAAGAGGGAGGTAGGCCCTGGCTTTGGATAAAAATAGCAGGCTCCGTAAAAGGTTTTTAATAATTAATTTTTTTACTATCAACTTGAGAAATTACCATTATTTAATACATTGCCTAATGAGAATTAATGTTTTTCTGCCTAGGGAGATAATGAAAAAAATTACACCAAGATGATTATAAATTTTAATTGCTGTAATTATTGGTCCATTACCTACTTGCGTCTATAAGGAGGATTGTAAATATCGTTGTCAACAACGTGTGAATTATGACTGCAATGGCATCGATTTCCGAAATAGTTTTGCCGGATGCTTATGGTATTAAAATTCGGGTGTTCTACGACTAGCCGTTGATAGGTTGTTTATTTTCCAGTTATTGTCTTCGACTTATAAATCCCGACATACCTTACCCATATATATATATATATATATATATATATATATATATATATATATATATATATATATATATATATATATATATATATATATATATATATATATATATATATATATATATATATATATATATATATGTGTGTGTGTGTGTGTGTGTGGTATAAGAATATGAAAATTTAATATCTAAAAAAATCTTTGATTTCTTACGATTTTCTCGAAACTATACATATCTGCTAGCTCAATAAATATGTGTATAAATGGTAGGTAAACACAACACCAGATGTGCTGTTTTACGATAAGGTTATGAAAAGCAAACAAATCACAATATTTGCAGTATATTGTTCATAGACAGGCTAAAATATGCTGCTGGGATTTTCTAGATTTAAAAATCTGATATTTACCTTTTCAAACGAGCTGGAAATTTCAATTGTTTACTTTGTGGATTTGCCGTGAAAAGAGCATTATAGATATAATTTTCATACAGTACCGAGGATTGTGATTTCTAGGATAATTATTGCATTGCGCGCGGCGTTATGTTCGGTTGTATTATTGTAAATGATGTCCCGCCATTCTAATTTATAATATGTTACTTATGACGTATTGAATATTTATATAGTAGCATCAATTTGTATAGTTCCACATATGTTTCAATCATTTTCCAATTAAATCCATTATTTATCATTGACGCGATTTGATCAGCTGGTGTAGAGCACCCTTAAATAAAATATTCCCTGCCATTGGAAGAAAGAAGCTTGTTACAAAGCTTCTTTCGGTAATGTGTCAAGAGTAACACAATCGCCAGGAAGAATCGCCTTTTAAGGTTTGGAGTGTATTCGTAAATATTGTAGAAGTGTAGTACTAATTTTAAATAGTGTAGTGAATATTTTAATTAATCGTTAATGACGATTTTACATTCCAGTAGAGTGTATATTATAAACTTGATAACATTGCAGTTGATATTATAATCTCATATCGAATTACTCTTCTATGTAATACTATAGAAGTATAGGTATATCCATGGCGTTCTTCAAATGAGTATTCAAAATTTTAAAGCAGGGAGACTAAATATGAAATATTTCAAAAACCTAAATAGAGTTTTTCTTTAAAGTGTATCCTATAAAGGAGCTATAGCCCCATAAAGCGCGGTTAGTCGCGAAAAGGATTGTTATTATAAAAAACTTCAAAACCATTTGATATATGAGCTTATGATATTTTGGTTAGTTGACAAACTTTTTATGTATGACAATATGTAATAGAAAGCATCTCAAAATTAATCCAGATGTTGGAGAACTGAATGGAGGTGCTTTCTAATTTCTTAGTATTCTTTTCTAATTTCTGGCACGAAAATACGAAAAACTTAAGTTTGGCAACCGACCAAAAATGTCATCAAATCATTTTGTTACTTGATAAAAACTATTTTAGGGGTCACCTCTTCAGGAGGCTGTAGATCCTTTAGGAGGGTCCTTTAGAAAGAAAATTGGTACCTGTGTTTTCGTTATATTTCGACTTACTTTATCGGCTCTAAAATTTTGAATGCTTATTTTAGAAACACATTGTATATAGCAGCGGAAAATTATAAAACATTATTAAGTGTCCGAAAAATGTCGGTAATCGTTAAAATGTGTAAGCGCTGTAAAAATCATGTCGATAATGACTATATTTTGAGAAATTTAAATTAGCTACGGCAAAAAAATCGCATGAGAGGTACGAACATTGATTACCCAAGCCAGTTGGGTAGAGAGATAGAGAGAGGGGCCTGGTCATAATCTACCTCTCTAAAACATCAATTTGTCAAATTTAGTTGCAAACACGAAAGTAGAAGTGCCAATTGTATGAGTAAAATACTATATTGTTCTGTATAAGAAAGCAAAAATAGCAGTCGTTTAATAATTTGAGAAACATTGAAACAAGGCCTGCAAATTAATGGAATTCCCAGTAAATTAATTTATATAGAGTATAAAGACGTCACAATTGAGAAGGAACAATGCGAATAATCCAACTCCCAGAACTCAATTAAACTTGAAATGCAATTAATAATATTTTGTGTTTTATTTCGGAGGAGTTAATTAATACGTTATTTTGTTTCAGTGCAAAATTCATACCAGCAATATGAGTTTCTTCAACTCGCTATCGGAATATGTTAGTAACAGTGTGGCAGGATTATCTTTAAGTCCGAAAAGGTAAGTCAATGTCTTCCTCTTATTAATAACTAGCTATAGTATTTTTGTATATAAACTGAAATAACTTCTTATATATAATACAACAAGTGCTCTGGGTTTTGGCGACAATATTTGTCATTCACAATACGAGTTATTGCTGTGACGAAAATAATTACGAAGGCGAAGCCCGAGTAATTATTTCCAAAAACAGCAGTAACGAGTAATGAGAGAATGAAAATTATTGAAGCAAAACTGAGAGTACGAGTTGTATTCGGAGGACAATTCAATGAAACAAGAATGTTCATTTTGAAAGAAAATCAAATAGTATATAATTAAATGCCAGTGTGCTGATAATTTGTTTCTCGTTTATCTGACATAATTTAATTTCTTGTACTGCGCTTCGTGTAATTTCCACAATAAACCGGTTTGGTAACAACGATTTAAGTACCTACAATTTGCGAACAAGTAATAAATTCAAGTAATACAAAAAGATGCCATAAGGCAAATTGGGACCAGTTTGATTGTTCTTGTTATATATTGTTTATATATTGTTTGTTTGATAAAATTCATAGTTTTTTGACGCTTATCTGACATAAATATGTCACTGGAACACTTTGTTTCTACTCTCATTTGATGTAAATATTGTTAGTGTAATATGCTAGTGCATAGGCTGAATTACATTGGTGAAAAACGATGAGTTGAATTGTCACTGTAATCTATTGCATAGTCTAAATTATATTGGGGAAAGACGTTGAGTTCAATTGTCACTGTAATATGTTATTGAATAGGATAAATTATATTGATAAAAAACGTTGAATTGAATTGGCAACAAAATCAACGTAAATATTAAAATATAACAATACATATAGTAAGTCAGTCAGAATGAATGCCAATATGATAATAAAGCATATATTGAATATAGACGTAGCGTACATTGACGTAGGCAATCAATGACATCAATGAAGGGCTCGAGATTTGTTAATGCCCACAGTTCAATGTATATTTTGTTTATTCACGATGATTGAAAAGTGTCCGCTATTTCTTCAAAAAGTGAAGGGTAATGATATTCATTACACAATGGTTTTTTGGACCAATCAGAACAGTTATTATTCACCGTTGCTAAGCGAGTGCTTTTATTTGTGTTGCAGCCACCAACTATACACCTAAATAAATTATCAGTTGCCTATGTGGAAGTTATCATTTGTCACTAACTTGTCAATTCAATTACGTCAAAGGTCAAACCCGTTTTCTACCGGTATTTGATTCTCTAATCAAAAATTCAGAAAATCAGTGAAAATGTGTCGATTCAGACGATAAATAAACTAATAATTACATCTTTTAATAAACTATGTCACTAATTTTAACCTTACAAGAAATAATTCTAATCAATAAATTCAACTTAAAAGTTTATCCGTGACTAGTAGATCAAGTCGTATAATTAAAACACTCGCCTACAACTCGTGTTAAAAGATCTTCTGACAGATAATAGCTGTAATTATTCACTCATTAAGTCATATGCTATTACGCTATATAAAAAAGATCAGGGTACTGAACAACTGAATTAATTTATAAATATAATAAATATTTTGTATCCCGAATTAAATCCACATTAGAAACAGAAAAAAAATATTAAGACTTTCCTTTGCAATTTTTTTAATGTAATTGTCTTCTTGTTTAGTATGACAAACAATAGTAAAAAAACATTATTCACAATGTATCATAATCCAACATTTTAAGTTTTAAACTATTTACGATATAATAAAGTAGGTACTAAAAAGTTTCGCAGAAAATGTCCAAATATAAAATCAAAAGAATTCTTCCCCATTGTGGAATTCAGAATTTGTTATTAAATCGTGTTCGCTGACATAAATTCATCTCAAACATTCCTCTCTCTAAACGACTAAAAATATGCAATTTATTAAAAGTTGACATGGCATACTTATATTAAAGAGTAATATTTGTCTCTTATGGGGAATGTGAATTGGCGTCTAATGATAATATTCTGAAGTACTCGTAATATCAGCAATGAAAACTTCGTTACTTAGGTGCTAATATCGATCCAGGTTACCTAAAAAAGGAACTAATAAGTGTATAAGAACTAGAAAATTGATTTTCTATTTATTTCCAAAGATCGAAAAAATAGTACAATTCGTGAAATAACACTTATCTAATTTATGAATTTACAGGGTGGACAAATGGTTATACAGTTTGTTAAGTAACAAAAACAAATACGGTAATTATTATTAACAATATAACATTAAGTCATAATGCATAATAAATTAACAGAATGATAATACATAGGTATAATATAATTTTATAAAATTTTCAAAATGGCCACCGCCTACTTCAATACATTTTGTGATGTTAGCACCGAAATGTTTAACAGCCATTTTCTCTAAAGCGGGCACTGGAGAGACGTGAGATAGAAAATTGCCTGAAAATGAGGCCTCTAGATAGAAAATTGGATAAATCTATATACAAATAAAATGAGAAAACCGCAAAAAAACTTTAATTTCCAGAAGATAAGACATAATAAACCACAATGTTGTTTATGGATTTGGTTAATAACTACTTAACTTTCTGCTTAATCTGGTTAATAACTCCTTTCTTTAATATTTCTAAACAATTGTAAAATTAACGAAACAATTATGGATTTATCCTTTTATGAATTATACACGGTAAAAAATGGAAAAAATATAAATTTTATTTTTTTACTTAAAACCTTTACCATTTCTTAAATTTAAAATGATAAAATCACATTAGCTATCTCAAAACTGTTTATTTTTATGGTTAAATCTTCAATTTATGGCCTGTAATTTTCTCGAAGAGATATAAGCTTAAAGTTAGCGTTAAATGCAAAGAATTTAAAAAATTGCTTCTCTGTACCTATATAACCTCCTTACCTCCGTACTTATATTACCTCCCTAATCCGTTTTAATTGCAAAAATTATAAAATTTTCTAACTTAGAAAACATGTTGACTATCTCTCAAATACCCTGAAATAGCGTATTATCCGTGAAAAATAAAATAATTCGTTAATAATAAAAAGAAAAATATAAAAAAAAGTTGTAAAAAGCTATAAGCTATTGGGAAATTTAATTTCCTATGAAGAAGTACTTTGATTTTTTTTATTTCCACTTCGTTTTCGTTATATTAAAAAAATTAAAAAACCTCCCCATTCACCCCGTTCTCAATGCACCACTCAATTTAATAGCACTGTAATTTTATTATATTTAGGTGACTAGTAAACAGATGGATAAAATCCATTTAACGTAAAATTGTTCCTTACTTACCTTTTCTGTGCTTTTTTGCACATTTTAAATAACCTAATGGTAAAAGAAAAATTTTGAAACAATTAGAAAATGTTGGATTACCTATATAACAGAATTCATAATTATATAGAGAGCAATGAAATCGAAAATGCTAGCTTGTGTGGCAATAAAACTTTTTTGATTCTATATCAAAAGAAATAATTAATTTATATAAATATACCGAAATATATTGTATGACTTCGGGTTTAGTATAGTTACATGTAATTTCAGAGAATACTTATTACGTTTTCCTGTTGGGGTATTAGACATTCTTTTAGTCCTTTGTCAAGCTACCCGACCCTCTCTTATTACTTAATAAGCAGAAAATGGCTACATTTCATGTGAATTACGGAAGGTACTTATTAAAGCACTTAACAAGTCAGCGCAATTCGGAGCAATTACCGGATTTCCTTATCTCAGCTTAATTTAAATCCATATACCTAAATTCAGGCACCTTACAAATTTAATAAGATATTATCTTCCAAATCCTTAGAACCTATGAGAAACAAGAATAAGAGAACAAAAGGTATGTCTTCCACTCTCTACAGTATATGTGTCAATAACATATAAATCACCAAAATAAGAATTTTTGGAAAAGGCAGGCAAGGCTTATTTCCATTCAAGCATCCAGTAATTTTGGTGAATGGTTTAATTAATAATCTTAATTTGAATTAAGAGTTAATAATTAAACAGTCTGACGATTCCGAACTATTTCAGACATCAGATTCATGCGCAGTATGAAGTTGATTGGTTCCGTTGGTTCACGGTGCCGAGAAATGTAAGTTCGGGATTATAAATTCTGTGTTCCAGAAGCATAAAGCATAAATATTAATTTCTTTATTAATAGAAATAAATAAATAACTAAAGTTTAAATAACAAAAAATGTATTTTACACTGAACATATAATCACAAATTAAGTAGGAAGTAGGCAAGTAACTTTAAAAACAATAATATCTGCGAGCATGGTGGCTTTCAAAATTTTTTTTCTATATGTTGACCCTTTAGTTTTGTAAGGCTTTATTTTTCAATGACAGATGGTTGCGTAGTTTTTTCTTCCACGCTTGGTACATTATCTTTGTCAGTAATGTCAGTCATTGGCACAACTACCACTGCCGAAAGAAGGAGAGCTGGATACATATATTTTTTTGAGACTAAGATGTCATCTAATATCGCAGGGTACTCAAAATCTTTTCTTCCTCGATCCGTTTTATTATTATTTTCAATATATTTGTTATAGATTCTTTCCAAATGCTTCCAGCGATTTTCGCAATTTTCTCGAGATATTATTTTTTTTTGGTTCACGATGCATATCAGCCGCTATTTACTCGAATTTTTTTTTAAATTTTTAATTTTTAAGGAACCGCCCTATGTCTGTAATGCTTATATAAATCTGAAACCATTAAGGTATTACCATGGCTCCATTTGAACGGCTTAACATCTTCAACTACCTCCATTGTGCTGCTAGTACTGGTACTACGAATTAAAGCTAAAAATAGGTACATTCTTTAGGTTTATCAGCAAATTACAACTTATTAAACAACGTACCTTCTTCAGCCATGACTATTCCTGGTATAAATATAACGTGAAACTAAAATTTTATTTTAAAAACTCAGTTTGTATAATATTCCATCCACGTCCCTTGATTCAAATGGCTTATCCATGATTCAAATAAAAACACCACAAATGAGAGGAAACTACTAAAAACGTAAACTCTATGGAATGACACAGAACACCAAGAGAACTGAACAGAGAATATGCACATAAAATGTTCGTGGACTATGAAAAATCTAGGGTTGATTCAGAATATGGCATGCGCATTTGAAATGTTCGGGATAAATTCCGTATTAATTCCAGATGTGTTCAGGATTTCAGGACCGGGAACATAGCTATATGTCTTGAATGTAGTTTACTAGTAGTTTATAGTTTACGACGACGCTAAGTATCTGATTGCTAAGTATCTGAAATAATCTTCAGGGGACTACTGACAAATTTAGTAGCTGTTCCAATATTTATATGCACCATGAACTTCTTCTACAAAGAAGAAGTTCCTCTGACGTGTCCATTTGTCACATTACTGTACTTTTTAACATCGATCGCCTGGACTATAAGTAAAATTTGTCTTCACGATTCCAACGAAATCATCTATAACCACTTTATTATCCTTTTGATTTATTACTTTAAGTTCAGGTAAATTTGAAATACATATTAGGTTCACGCAAATTCACCTTCACAAAATTGCTGTCCGCTCTTAAAATATAATAATAAAAAATAAAGGCGAACTTGAAGATATTGACCAAAATCCCATTCGGCACTTTTTATGCCTCTATAAATATGTGCGGACCAAATTCATATCAAGCGTTATATCTCTTTATGTGATACTAACGAGCTTTAAGATTCATATGAAAAGCATTACTGACCAAAACATAAACTGATAATTGAATTACTCCTTAGGGAGCCAAATACCACATTCATACCCTATGGCTAGACTTCTCAGTTGTTTCAGGCATCATTCGGAATATTATAGCATGGTAAAGTAATAGAAAGTTAAAATTAAACGACATTGTAGTTAGAAATAACTTTGCTAACTGTGTCGTTAGCGAAGTCATTTCTCACAGATTTTAAATATTGAGTTCACCATTAAGAGAGAAATGGGTCTCATCTATCTAACAAATACGGGATAGCCATTGGATTTCCAATTTCCATCTGAGCCAATATTTATAAAGAAAAATCATTCCCAACCCAAAATCTCTCAGTAGTATAGGAATGAGAATTCCAGAATACTCCCCACCGCTCCCGTCATATGAGTGAGTGGTGGGGGTAATGGGTGATGTGGCGACGGCGGGGGTGCGTTCTAGAACTATCATTCCTTTACTACTTCTGTCTTTTTCAATTCGAACAGCAGCAAAATAGTTTAAGGTATGCATATAATATTATAACTATATTATTTAATATTATAACTAATATTATAACTAGCTGGAAGAAAGACGATTTCTAAAATTATTGAACAGATTTAAATAGTTCGCTTCACATATGTAGCCATTTATTGTGATGTTATATATGTATCCGTATTTATTTAGATATGTATTGATATTTAGTATCTTTCTTTTTTGAGTGTCATTAGTTTAACGATTTTTGTTGAGAGTCGTGAACGTGAACTCTTAAATCGAATCCCTTCAGTCATGTAATGTTTATTTCTATGATTTTGTTGTCACTCTTATAAATCATTCGCTTGTCGGTATTATTAGCTATTTTTAGTGTATATTTTAAGTTAAATATATAATTTCCATTTGATAAAAAATCATTTAGATAATATTTACTTTATTCTAAAAATCAAGTCATTTGTTATTAGGTACTTGCAATTTGTATTTGCTAATTTAAGATACAGTAATAATAACCCAATGTCTCTCCTTGCAGACTAACCTCTTAACCCGCTTAAAACGTCACCCACTGACAGCATTAATTTGGGTAATTCGTGCCGCTACTATACCTTCAACTCCGAAACTACTTAGACACGTTCTATTGACAGCAAGTGAATTGTAGTTTATCTGCTATCTAAACTAAAACCTCCTAATATTTATGGTCACCCCGGATGCCTAATAACGATACATTTGCCATGCCATTTTAAGTAAAATATACGGCACATATATGCAAAGAAATATGTGGTATATTTTTCACGTAATGACGTATGTTTGTTTTGTCATTGATATTTAGTGATGAAAATGAAACTAAATATATTTACTACGTTTTTAATAGAGCAGTTTCAAATATACAGGTAAATCCAATACCCCGTCTGAGCCTCACTATGCATTATACTGAGAGCCGAAAGGGCTGATATATATATATATATATATATATATATATATATATATATATATATATATATATATATATATATATATATATATATATATATATATATATATATATATATATATATATATATATATATATATATATATATATATATATAATAAAAATAATCAAATTCATATAACTCAAGACTCCATAAATTGATTATTGATCAATTTGTAATTGTGCTTCTCTCATATCCTCCCACATTTATGTATACTTGTAATTTCTACATTTGAACTGGAACAGGAAAAGGTACTACTACACCTACTCCATTAAATTCCGTTCGAAACAATTAAATTACTATGCTCCATAGAAACATACAGAAGGTTCCACTTATACAATACTATATTCCTAAAAGCTAAATTTAATTGGACGTTTGCTCCTTTGCCGATTACTTCTATTAAATGGAAAGGAAAGGAAGTTTCGCTTAATATGACTCGATTCGAGGCCATTTACTTGCTCTTGATTCCGCGAACATCATTAGCCGCAATTATCTGCAAGCTACGCCTTTTCTTTGACGGGAAACATATAGGCAACTAATATTTATTGGAAAGGTAGATCGCAGAAAAGTGTGGATATTACTGCATGCGCTATTTATGAGTATGTAGCTCGATAACAGTCCTACAGCATATACTGTACTTTCTACCTATGGCAACTTCTACCGCACGTGCAAGCGCCTATGTGCAAGTGAGTGGCACAAATTGAGTGGCATTGATCTAAAATAAATGATACCCAATGAATCAGAAGTGAGTTTAATTTTTCTAATATCAATTTAAAAACAACAGCGCGGCTTAAAATGCCTTTAAATAAAATCAGGAGTACATGGTAATTATAAAGTACAAGTTGATGAATGTTATGAATCAACTTTGTACCTTTTCTGTTAGCAAAGCATGGTTTACGACATTTATAATTTGCTTATAATAATTCTACTTTGTTTTACACCGGTTTCTTTTTATACACACATGACTCTATCCCTTTCTTGTGTATATTTTGTTTCCTAAACGCCCCCCTGATTTGATCGACATGGAGCGATACCTCAAGTGGTCTCCAAAAAGCAATTAATAGTTAATAAATATTATTTTAAGTCATTATAACACAAATAACACTTACATTTCTATTATTAGGAGAAAACCACCGCGCAAGTAAAACAAACGTACAGCCCTGCCCAGTTCCACGAAAACAATCTCGTAAAGCTAGCACTTTTTCGTTTCACAACTGGTCATTCAGAACATCAGCCTGTATATCGCTAGACGCAATTGTATATGCGCTAGACTGCATCTCATATACGAAGGAATAAGTTACATCGATAGCCTAGCAATGGATATCCCTGGTACAGACGCTGAATTTATATATTTTAAATTGAGATTGAAAAACTATACGTATTAACAGGGGACCGCCTAGCCGCAAGACTTGGCCGATATTTCCATCTTCCGAGTTAAGCAAGGCGGGCGATGGCGGGCGCTTGGATGGGTGACCTATGCAGGCTTGGGCGGACTGTGGCAGTCTACCTGAGAAATGGGAGTGCTCAACATCTGCTGCAGGCGTGCGGTCCCCGATAAATGTTAAAATGAGAACAGAGTAATAAATCTTAGTAACTCAGAGCATACAGTTTTAAGAAAAATACTCAAGTAAAAAGGAGGTGCCTAATATAAAGTGCTGTAGTGGAAGTGAAACCACTACACTCCGACCCATTATTATTATTATTATTATTATTATTATTTGGTGCTGGTAAGTCCCCCCTGGCCTCCGACTAGCCCAGAGAGTCCCTCCAGCCTCGTTACTAAACGACCGCTCCCCACGTCCGCGGGGTAAGCGGTCATTGAGGTCGCAATTCATGTGTCCTGAGTAGACGCAACGAGCCAAGTATGACGGCCTTCTGCATCTTCCTAGCGATGACTTCTGCCGATTGACGGCATGCTGGGATGGTTCTTAATTCTGAGAGCAATGATTGTCGCATACCTCCGAGAGAGCCAATAATAAGAACCACAATTTTAACAGAATAACCCGGGTACAGCCTGCGGAGTTCAGAGAGTAAATCTCGATATTTTGTCCGTTTCTCCTCCTCTTTCAAGACAATGTTCTTTTCGGCCGGAGCCGAAAACTCAATAACGAACATCGTCTTGAGTTGGTGGTCGAGGAGGACTATGTCAGGCTTATTGGCTTGTATCCGCCTGACGGTGGGGAATGAATAGTTCCAGTATAACCGGGACCTCTCATTCCCCACAACGGACTCAATATCCCCCGGAGCATAGGGCAACACCGGTGTCTGATCTATACCGTACGAGTGCCGTAGGTGGTAATACAGCACTCGTAATGCCGCGTTATGTCGATGGATATAGGCAGAGACCGCATATGCTGGACAAGCTGACAGCAAATGCATAATGGTCTCTGGGGCCCGACGACATGCTCTGCAGCTGACGTCAGGCACTTCTATACCCATCACGCGGCTTCGGTAGACCAGGGTATTTAATACACCATCTTGGCAAGCTAATATAAAACCTTCGGTCTCTGACTTCAGCCCAGCTGAACTCAAAAAGCTAAAGGTCAGCTTTTGGGATAAGCCTAAGTCTTCTATATTTCTATAGTAGACTCCGTGCAATGGCTTATCCCTGTGCTGTATTATTAATATTATTATTATTATTATTATTTATATTTGTATTCACCTATGTTGACTTTTTGGTGTTGTATATTTCGTATAGTACGCTAATTTTTATTTAGTTTACTTGAGATGGTTGTATGGAAGAGCAACAATGTTGAATATCGCCATCTCTCTTATATATATATATATATATATATATATATATATATATATATATATATATATATATATATATATATATATATATATATATATATATATATATATATATATATATATATATATATATATATATATATATATATATATATATATATATATATATATATATATATATATATATATATATATATATATATATATATATATATATTTTATTTTTCTCTTAGCAAGAAATAAAGACATATTATTATTATTATTATTATATACATACATACATACTGTACGTATTAAATATTACATATTATAACACGTTCATTGTATATTTTATGGCCTTTGGTGTAGGTATATCATATATATTCTTGTTTATTTTTTAGTATAATTTATTTTATATTACTGGAATATTTCCCAAGGTACACGGCATTATAGCAGTGAATTTGTTGGAATTACTAAGCTACTACTACTACTAAGTATGTGTATGTTTGTGTCAGAAATTCGAAAGCTTTATGTATATGAAATGAGATGAAATATTGCTATCTAGTATTGAATTGCCAGAACAGCTTAATTACAAATATGGTCTTCTATTTGTCAAGAGGCATTACCTAATGGATCACTTAACAATAAGCTATACTAAATATTGCAGCATGACTTCCGAAAACGTTCCTTTGATAACAGGGTTCAAATATACATTTCCTTTAAAAATTAACCGACCGTAGCTTGTGAATATTACTCCGTTGTGTATGATGTCATTCAAAGGGGACTATGTGAAATATGACTTATTGGAGATATATGGCTTCAAGGAATTTCACTATTATTAAAGAGAATCCTCATCATGTATTAGGTACTGGGTTTTCAGATCAGTAGGTATAGCTGTCACTAATATGTCCAAAGCGCTCACGTGTTCAAGTATTGTAAATCTAATAATATGTGTCTTTATTTGTTCTTATTTATATTAGAGGGTGTTTCACGAAAGGTTATCCATTGAACATATCTCGTAAACGAATAGGAATTTCATATACATATGAAAGTAGATATTCAATTAACAAATAATACATCATTTTTATCTGATCAAATATGTGTCTCAAATTTAAATAGTACTGATCGCTAGTGTATTAGTATCTAACATTATTTATTTACCTGTCCTATATCAAATGAAAATCGATACATATTCCCAAATAGTTAAAATATTCTGTTGCATTTATCTCTTTATGCTAGTTTGTTGAAAGTACGTAAGTTTCGTTTATCACAAGTCAAGGGTAGAAAAAAATGTTAATAATTTGACCATAAGTAGTAAGAATAAGTATTACACTAATTTTGTAATAAGCTTTCAACATTTCCCTCTATAAGTACATCATGTTACTGTAAATGAAGATTAATTGAATAGTATTAAATACTTCGTGTATTTATTGAGCGCAGTGGCAATTGTTAAATATACACCGACTAAATACCAACGAACTTGGAAGGAGCAGCACGAAAAATCCTGCCAAGTCACAATAATATAGTCTTAGTAATGAGATGTTTATTTAACAGGGACGTATCTTTTTCTCCACAGGATTTATTACTCCCTGTTGTTAGTAGAACAAGATCTGAAGAGGATAAATTCAGATTACAAACATTCTTTTCCCCGTCTGTTATTGCTTTCGCTAAAAATGGTACATAATTTAACAGCATTCTGTTCTTTATTTCCCGTCCTTAATTATTTTTAATATTTTAATGTATGATTAGGCTTTAGCTGTGAAAGATACTTACAGAGGGTGAATTTATTATGAGTTCTTGAGAGAATTAAGAAGAAACCACGTATATATATATATATATATATATATATATATATATATATATATATATATATATATATATATATGTGTGTATATATATATATATATATATATATATATATATATATATATATATATTGTGTATGAAGAAATCTTAGGTTTCTAGCAATCCAATACAAAGAGAAATGATCAATAAAAACCCTTACCCGTTGTATATCTGGAAACGAATCATATATACGAAAAGAAAACGAATCATTTAGATGTTGCTCTTTCGCCTTTATTGAGGCTCTTCAGAATTATGTACGATTTATTTAATAGGTCATTTATAGTTCAGTTCAAGTATAAATCAATTAACAAATATATAGCTTACATTTTTTTTGGAGTTGTCACAAAAAGTGACATTTAATCTGATAGCAATCCTAGTCTCATATTTTGTACTCATTTATCAATCTTACGTTTTTGGCCACTTTTACTTCACGACCGCATTTACCTCACGGTCGCATTTACTTTACCACCTCATGAAAATGCAATCAACTTGGGAAACTTGCTAATATACTATTTCTAAATATAATTAAGAAAATATATTAAAAATGGGTAAGAATGGCCAAAATAAATATAGGGTTGTACGTCCGCTGTCGATAACGATATTGAATTAAGCATTATTGATATATATGACATTATAAATTCGTAACACGTTACCTGTGCTATAACGAGCTGCATGTCATACTGATAACAAAAACAACTCTATATTTGAATATACATAATTCAATTTCAGTTCTAGTAAATAAAAGACATTTTTTTTAGTAGATCAATAGGCCAACACGCAAAACCTAACCTAGGGCTAATCCCTTGGGAAGGGAAATGTCATGAGAGTATTGTTTAGGAAACAAAGAAAATAACAGCGGAAGTAAATTCAATAGTACTTCATTGACGTTTATATCCAGATATTACATGATTGTTTAATGTATATATAAAATCCCTAAAATTCATATTCTTTTGGGATTAACACTTCCTGGAATTTATTTATAAACAGGTAAGTATATAATAATGTCTATATTTATATTTATATTTATATTTATGTATATATGTCTATATTTATACATCTAAAAATACATTCAAATTAAATGGTAAAAGAGGTGCCAATATTCAACTTTGTTGCTCTTCCATATAACCATCTCTGTTGACCAAGAACACATAAATTGGTA